>VZTO01006419.1:343682-387890 GCA_013400615.1 Syrrhaptes paradoxus
CCAGTGCACTGCACAGAGGGATTATCTAAGACAAGGTTGGGACCTTCTTCAGGGAAGCTGTGGATGCTACATCCCTGGAGGGGTTCAAGGCCAGGCTGGATGAGACTTTGAGAAACCTGGGCTAGTGGGAGGTGTCTCTGCCCATGGGGGTCTCTCGGGTCCCTTCCAACCCAAACCATTCTGTGATTCACAGGTATGAGTTTTAGTGACCCTTGAATCAGTATGACTCCCTCAGCCTGACCTGCATTATTTCACAATATTTTATATATATCCGTATGATATATTGGTATGTACTGTACTGTTAAGTGGTTTCCTGGTTAATCCGGGTCCTGCCCATCAGGATAAGTAAGCAAGCACGTGATGCTGATTGCATTACTGTTGATAGCACCATTGGTTTATTCGGCTCCATGCCAATCTCGCCACCAAGCCACAGCAGATCATGGGCACACTGGGAAGCCTGCTGGGGCTTCTGGGGTCTGCCTGTGAGCTCCTGGGTTTGTGACTGCTCATGGTGAGCCCCAAATAAAGCTTTTCTTGCTCTGTCATGTGTGTTCTCCAGGGAGTTCACTCTGCAGCCTTTCCCTCGAGCAGCCCTAGAGGTGTCTTGCATTTGGCTCTCTCTTTTGCAGGACCTGAATTATCCTTGTAACCTATGCCCCTCCATCAGGCTGGCGGAGATTGATCACTGGGTTCAAGAGCTATTAGAGAAGGACACACCTACACCTCTGATGGCAAATGCAGGCACACACCCATATGAAAATACACACGAACAGGGGCATTGTGATCGTACACACCTCTTTTCCTAGAAGTGAGATGAAAATCCTGCAGACTACTTTGCCTAAAGGCTGAGAGCCCACCCTTGCTGTTGTGAGCAGAGTGAGCCTCTCAATATCCAGGAAGCCTGTAATGAAATGGCTCTGAGTTAAACAAATTAAATGGCTGGCTAACATTAATGTAATCAAGCTTCATCTCAGCAAGAGCTGAACAATGTACAGAGTTCTAACATTACTGGAAATCTGTGAAATGAGCAAGCTGTTTCTTGGTTGTTTTGTTATGTTTAAGACCAATTGTTTAGAAAAGAAAACTTTTCTGAAAAAGGAAATCGAGAGCGTTTCTCCATCCCTACTGTTGCTGCAATAACAGGAAGCAAAATTCACATATACAGAGCTTGGCAGATAAAGAGCTGAATGGTAGTTTGTTTTTTATAGCTGGTGGCAAGTGATCCAAAAGAAAATCAAATTGCTTACCCTTCTAATTCACAGTGAACTGAGACCTCAGTCCCCTGGGACTTGTGCAGGCACCAGGACGGAGCTCCCCAGGGATGAGAGCTGCAGGAGATGTCTCTTTTGAATGGGCAAAGTGGCTCCAAGCTGGCCAGTTCATGGTCACAGGTTGGCAGCTGTAGCACCATCTGCAGAAGGTGAGCTGGCCACTCAGAGGGAAAGCAAGGGTGGCTCTAAGCAGCCGCCTGTGCCTCACCCATGGGTTTCTCCAACTTAGTCTGTTGCTTTTCTGATAAAACATCCCACAGCCAAAGAAGGGAAATTTTCAACTGACTGACTGCATGCAAAGTTGTATTCCAGATAGTCTGCTCATTGCATTGGCAGGAAGGTCAGCTGGTGGTTGTCTTTTCCTCACATGGCAAAATGCAGTAGCATCTCAACTCGTGCAGTGCCAATTGCAGAATTTGCCTTGCAGAGTTTCTCAGCTGCGAGATGAAGATTTTTGCAGCAGCAGTGCAGGGAGTACCTGAGGGTGCTGCTGCTGTGTGAGGCTTTGGGACAAAAGCAGCAGCTGCATGGCTCTTCTAATGCTATCAACATTGAAGTGATTCATAGACTTAACCACTTAAGTGTCTTTTTGGGGGGATCAGAGCCCATTCTCCCTGTTAGGAGACTCTCATCTCTCGGTTTCAGGCTACGTGTAGAGTTTGAACAGAGGTGCTCTGTTTGTGTATTCCAGGCTATACGTATAACTTTATATGAGAAAAATTAGTGTTTAAGATGCTAGAGCTGCATTTCTACAGCAGACCCAGGATTGTACTCCACAACTGTCCCCATGAGGAGCTATACAATACTTGGCAGTTTCCCTCTAGGCTCCTGTGTCTTGTGTCTTCCCTTATGTTTTCCACCTAGTTTCTTAGGTTAGTATGTAATGTTTTGTTCCACATTCATGTTCACAGATCATGGAATGATATCAATGGATTTCATTTAATCCTACTTTTACTCCTAGCCCAAGAGCTAATCCAGCTTTGGGATCATGTATCCATGATACCAAGTCAGTAAAAGAAATGTGAGATGACATCTTTAGCAGCAAAAACCAAAGCATTTTAGACAACAGAAATGCACTCTGATTATTGTGTCTTCTGTCAAGCGTGAGCCCACGATGTGAGCACTGATTAATTTCTGGGGTTGTAATAGCGGAAGGAGCCTTGAACAAGGCCCTTGCAAATAGGGACCTGTAGGAACTCGGGATTCCTGCCCCAAAGAATTTACTATTTAAGAAATAATGTACTTCTCTAATGTATGTGTCTCACCTAAAGGTCCAATCACACAAGGTGTTTTAAGGGCTGAAATGAGGCTTGATGGGGTAGCCCTATTAAACTATTTACCTGTTGTTGCCTTTAGGCTGGGCTGCATTGCAGACATGTTTTCTGGCTTAAGTACTTTGAAACAGTTTGCCTGTCTTGACACAGCAGAAAAAAAAAACTACTGAGTTTTTTGGGGGGTGGTGGAATACTTTGAATAGCATCGGCTGAGCTGGGATTCCTCTCTGTATGAGTTGCACTGTTGCTTAAAACACAGTTAGAAAACTTGCCTGTATATTCCTGCCCATGGCAGGAGGGCTGGAACTAAATTATCTTTAAGGTCCCTTCCAACCCAAACCATTCTATGATTATATATATATATATATTTTTATATATTGGCTGGCAGCTCCCTGCCACTGGCCCTGACACTTTGTTCTGTCCATTTGTCCCCCTGCTCCCCTTTCCCTTCGTGGTGCTCTCTAGCTAGTGCATCTTTTACCTACCCTTCATTTAAAAGCATGGGATAAATATTTTTTTTCCTCCTGAACTATAGAAACAAGCTCCATTTAAATGTAATGATAAAGCAATGAGCAGCTTTATTACTGATGTTATTTTGGCCACTTGTGAAATGAGGGCTGACCCTCTGCCTGATACCTGGATCCTTTAAATTTCAGTCAGGTGGGGTGTAACTCAAAGCTGCTTGTTGCCACGACACATGGATGAGCAAATTTCACCACATCTTATCAGGTAAATACCAACAGCCCTGCCTTTTAATTGCTGTTACCTTTTTTAAGTTAGCTGTGAAATATGTCATCTTTAATCTTTAGGAAGTATCTGAGCTGGCAATATTGTTTGAAGGCAACCACTGCAAATGTCTGACATTGCCAGTATTCCTATTTATTGCTTGTATGTGGACAGTGAGGTATAAGCACCAATAGCCATAGCAAACACCAGCACAATAATTATCACAGACGGCTTCTGAAAGTATGAGTTTGCAGGGATTTTTGCACAGTTGAGTCTCCAGACATTCACTGCAAGAGAACAAGAAAAATAAGGAAAGCCCAAATCCTCACCAAGGGCCTTAGCACACAACTTCAGAGCAATGTGTCTCTACTGGTGAGTTGTTCTAGTTGTTCTAACCCATTGCTACTTACAACAAGCTACGTGCTCCTTGCTGTCCAGTGGCTACCTGTGAGCTTCAAATGACACCTTCACTTGGACAAGTGCAATTCAATTGTCTTCTATAGACCCAGGTGGCTAAAAACTGTCTGGAATCGAGTCAGCACTTCCACGGTGATGCACAAGCTGGGCAGGAGCCATTGCAACTTACCACAGTGCTGAGAAACCTCTGCCAAAAAATCCAGGTGTTGACAAGGCTGGGGAACGCTCACTGCAAGTAACAAGCAGCTCTGCAAAAACAGTTCTTGATTAATAAGTCATTGGAAGCTTTCATAATGCCCAGTTTAATAGAATTTAAAGGTGAGGGAGGATTAACTGAATAACAGGAAGCATCCTGCAAGAATTTCCCCCAGAGAACTGCGGCAGAGGGAATGAAGGGAGAGAGGGGGACTGCACATGTGCTTGCAGTTGAGGAATGCGTGCCTCTGAGGGGTGGTGCACACTCCTGGCTCCCACTCTCTTGCTGCATCACACCAGCACTGCTGGGAGAAATCAGGGCTCACCAGGGCAGAGGGTGGGCAAATCCCACCTTGTGTTTGATTCCTGAGTCACCTCCTCTGCAACTCGGAAAGTAAGCCCTCTTTTCTGGGTAGATGCTGCAAGGGGCAGGATTTTCAGATCAATGCTCAGAAGCAACATAACCCAGCAACAAATGTCTTTTATAAAATATAACATTTTCCTGACCTACTTGAATCCAGCTTAGTGACAGCACAGCTACCCAGAAAAAAAGGACTGTCCTTCTGCATGAGCTAAATTATCATTTTTATTTGAAGTATAAAACATTGATGAGAAACAACAGCTGCAGATATAAAAGGTAGTTAACCAGAGAGAACAAGCGTGTTGCTTAAATAGGGAAGCTTGGCAGAGAATAAGCTATCAAAAGCACAATGATGCTTGAAAAATGCCGTGAGAATGACAATTTTCTGCCGTGTAAGTGGAAGTATGATTCTTCTGAGCCACAGAATATAATAATCTGGAGTAAATCATTCCCTCCCTTTTCAGACAAGCACTTTTCACTGCCAGAAAAAGACAACTGTACCGTGGACAAGGGAAAATAATTACCCTGCAGAACTCTGAAGATATCAACTGTCTCCAGATATCAACTTTAAATTGCCATATCAAAGAAGAGTCCTACTAACATTTTTTTTAATTAATGGCCATTAATCTTGTGACCCTACTGATAGTGCCAAAACAAACAAATATATGCATTTTTTTCATTCCCAGGGTGAGTGTGTTGTTACAAGATTGGTGCAGCAGCTATGCACGAGGTCCCAAAGGTACAGGAATGAAGAGAATTGACCTGTGAACTTGGGACTGTAACTGGCACATTGGTGGGAAAAGGAAGGGGAAAGTGTTTGAATTGACTTCCCAGCCTCTAAAATGCTGAAAAACAATGTTAAGTCCCCATTAGACCAATGTGATAGGAAAGTGGAAAAGGCTCAGCTTGCGAACAGCAGTATAGACATGTGGCCCAGACCTTGATAAAGTGCTCGTACTGGTTTGCCAAGCAGTAGCCAGTTCAGATTTTTGTCTGTCCACTGCATATCTGTAGCTCCTGTTACTGTATTAAATGGATTAATTTTGTGGGATTTTTTTTAAGTTTATACTGGAAATGACCCTTTAGGTAAGAGAGTGCCAGCCTCCATAGTCAAGAACAAAAATACAAAGACTCCAGGACTCAGCTGGAGCAGTGAACTGACCCCGTACCTACTGCATCGCCAGCTGCTGCCTCACTTGCTGGATTGCCCCTCTCCTTCCTCTGCTTCTTCCTTTGGGCTAGCTTTTTGGGTCCCCTGTAGATGTGGGAATTGGGAGCTAACAACATTTCAGCAAGCCCTGGGGAGAAAGCAACGGTCGTAATGCTGTGAAGGGGGTCTGCGCACACTCGGTGTCCTCTATACGCACACCCCCGGCACATCCTGGGACACATCCCATGCAGAACAAGTAGCCAGGCTATTCACTATGGGAATGGCAGTAAAGGATAGGGAGTAACTTCTGAAACTCCCCCCTCCCAAAGAGCCTGTTATACTCACATTTTAATATCCATGAGTTCACTTTTCACTTGTTAGTAAAATTATTCTTAGGTACATTGAAATGCCAGGAAGGAGAAAAAAAAATTAAAATTGAAAAATCTGAGGTAGCATAGTAGAAAAGCAAAATTTTTTCTGCACTGATTATAATTTGATGCTGTGAGCTGCAGTGTGCATGTTTCACGCTCCCAGACTGTCTTATGTCTCCCATGAGGTACCACAGTAACAGCCACATGACAGACTAAGGGCTGAAGGACTTGAGTTTAAAATGCCAGTATGGATTTTAAATCATAGCACTTCATTATCAAGATCACTGTTTTTTCCAGCTAAGAAAAGAAAGGGATGAAATATTTTGCTTTTCTACCAAAGCTCCTTTGGCAATTCTCAAGTCTACAGGTTTTCACTGAAAAATCAAAAATGGTGATGGATTACTTCTACGGAAAAAACCCAACTACATTTTGCAACCAAAACTTTTTTCTTTTTTTCATGAGATAATGTTGTGATCATCATTATCTGAAAGAGAACTTCTCATTCCCAATGCCCCAACTCAAAGGCAGGTGATATCGATGTGAGGTTTTGTTTATTCAGAGATGTCAGGATCAGGCTTTAAGTCTGTAGAAACAAGAGACCCTATTCCTCTTTTACTTGTAGATGTGCAACTGATGGGTGTTCAGCCTCCAGGAGTTTAGATGACTGAGATAACATTTCAGATAAACATCCAAATGTTTAGATCTTTATCTAACCCAAAACTCTGAACCTTTAAAGGATTACCCGCCTCCAGGGATAATCCTGCAGTGATTTCAACACCTGTACTGAGTCAAAGTGAGTTCATAGTCTCCTGGCCACAAGAAGTGGTTCAAGCCCACCCAATCATTTGTTTCAGGTGGCTGAAACAGTCTGTGTCAGAACCCAACACGATTAGCTGGGCACTCTGATTTTAAATGACTCCCTCACAGGATAACTCCAAATTGTCATCAACAGCATCACTTATTACCATGGAAGAACAATGTGGGACATTATGCATCTGTGGCCTACAGAGTAGATATGCCCTGGATGTTTTTACAGAGAAGCAGAAGCTCTAAATGCCTCGGAGTTTTATCGGTATTTAAATGAGCTGCTTTGCTGTCAGCTTTCTGCTTGGGAAGCAGACTTTGCTGCCCTCTCTTGCAGTTACCATGAAAATGTGTTCATGCTGGCACACAGAAAAGCTCCGCTGCTGGTTAGGGGGACTGATCCTAAAAACTGCCATCCCCAGATACAGAGCATGATATCTCCTGAGTGACCATTTCCATGTTACCCCAAGTGTATTAGCCATTCTTGGAGGGAACATTTTTGGTCCTGTTCCAGCATCTGCACAGCACAGAGCCCACAGCAGGACAAGTTGGATGCCTGTCTCCTCCCTGGGCAGCAGCTGTGCCTGGGTGCCCTGAGGGGCAATTGGACTCTGGGCTTCGTTCATGCTTCTCTTAAAGGAAGCAGTAACTCTTATCAGGGTTACTAGAATTCTTCCAGCCTATCTGACAAATTATTCTGGGTTTGGTTTTTGTTTTAGATGCTATGATCATGCTTTGCAAGCAAACAGGTACTGAGGAGAAATTAAAGGAATTATGCCTAGCACTTTATACCTAGCTATGCATATGCAAGTATGCACCTATACAGATGCACATTATTTAACCATGGATCTGAACGTGTTTTACCTGAGTTAGCTGATCATGCCACAAAAATCTCCTTTCCCTTAGTAACAAACAAATCAATGGGTATTATTCTGACAACAAAATTATAGACAGAATGCAATCTTCCCTGAGGTCTTTTGACAAATCCTTTAGCCTTATTTGGGCCAAGTCCCCCATTAGCCTGAAAAGAAGGCAGAGGTTTATTGATAGGAGGATTGATCAGTAGACTGAACTGCTTGGTTTTTTTGGGTTTTTTTAAATCTAAGCAAGAAAAAGATGATTCGCTATTCTTCATTTAAGAAGTTCATCTTCTGTAAACTAATATATCTCTGGAAGCAACTACTGGTTTTGATCACTCTCCTGAATTACAACGGTATTTAAGGAAAAGCTGATCTTATTTTAATCACTGGTTCTTCAGCTCACCTTTGTAATTAGAAGGAAAGCTTGCCTCAACAGTGCTCAGGTGGAATGCATAGGAAACATGATTAAATGGTGATTCTAAGTTTAGCATTTCACCTCCAGAAAGCAAAACAAGGCGCAATGTGTTTTCCATAAAGTCAAGAGACCTTTGAAAGATAAAGTTAATTAGCAATGACCTACATAATAAGCAAAGGCAAAGGATGAAATAATAGTGATTTAAAGCCAGTTGGGATCTTACTCTTATATTCAGTAGGGCTAGAATTTCAATAATCTGTTTTCACACGGGGTCTTCACTACAGATTTCATTTTACATTGATGGCAAGGTAAGTTGCAGAGAGCTTTATCAATAAGGAAAACAAGTACAGATTGGTTTTGCTTTCCTACGCCAGTGCTGTCTGAGCAGCACGAAATAGAAGCTTTGCCCTGTTCTCCTGTGCATCCCACTGCTTGGTAACTTCAGACAAATGTTTTTAACAGAGTTCTGGTGATTAAGTTCTCCTTAATGTGTTGTAAATCCCTGGAAGTGGAGGAGGATGTTTTCCTGGAGAGAACAAACTTGTTTTTCCTTTCAAAGAAAACTGTTCTCGGGTAACTATGTTGAACTGGCTACTGGCGAGCAGACCTGTGCAAATATATGTGTTAGGAATGTCTGGACTTAGGGAAAAACTAAGACATATTGCCCCACAAGTTCAACATCTAACTTATATAAAGATGATGGTCGGGGGAGTATTTTCATCCACATTACTGATATTATCATAGGATACCTACTGTTTGCATCTCTGAATCATTGGTTATTCTCCCACCATCCCAAGACTGATTTGTCCTGAGTAGGAATTTAGGAAAAGCAAGGGGAGAAGTTGCTACTTGAACAGGAGAGGCTGTCTTAGTTATGTTGTGTACTAGGCAACCAAAACGAAACCAGGGGTTCTTAGGAGTTCCTTCAGTTTATTCAGACAAAGCTTTCCATAGCTCTGTGATATTCTCACCAACCTGTTTCACCAAGTGAAGCAAAATCCAATGTGTACCATCTGAAGAGTGCAAATGTACAGAGAACTTGACAGAAAGCCATTCTCAGCTCTGTTTTCTGAAACTACGTTGAGCAAAGTCTTGCCTCGTACTTACTTGTGTTTATAAAAGTAACTCAAAAAGATCATCAGAAAAAAAGGCTATTTCCTAAAATGGATTTCAGAGTCTACACTACAAAATATGACCCACAGAGTCAGACCGAGCTTTCTGGAATCTAACAGATATTCAGGTCTGGAATATTTTCTTTCCCTACTGAAAGGAATAAAACATGCAGTCTCAGTTTCACCTGTAGAAAACAACAGTTGAATCATGATAATGGTCTCCAATGGCAAACCACTGTTAGGAAATCAAATATGAGATTTTCTTTCCAGCTCTTCAAAATAAGTTCAGAGTAGCAAATCCCCTGAACAATTTGTTTAGGCATTTGATAGATCACTTGAAGTCTCTAGAGAAATCCAGACAAAACTTTAAGTTTCTTCAACTCAGACAGAAGTTCTGGACTAGATGCAGAAGCTACCTGATTTGAGGGGAGAGATTGAGCATATAGGAGACAGACTAGATATCTGGATTCAAACTCTAGCATAAATTAAGTTCAGTTTTTCAAAATGTTTCTCCTGTTTGTCTGTTTGATTTCAAACTTTGATGTTGGCGTGACAATTTCTTTTGAAGATGAGAATCTTGATAAAGGTCCCTTCAATTCCATTTATTTTCATCTGTAGAAGAGCAAAGTGTGGGTCAAAAGGCCTTGGGAGTACCCAATTCCTAGTAAAAGATAGAAAAAACAAGAAGCAGAAAGAACTTCTCTCCTACCATCTCCTTCAGTCTTCATTTTGCTGTGCTCATCCTGTATCACTGTGACTGGTGAAATCATGAAGTTACATCAGCCAGGTGCCTCAGTAAAAGGGCTGGAGATACTGGGCCTGGTCTGCAAGGTAAAGTAGCAGATATTTACCTGAAAATTCCATGAAATGACACAGAACGTACATATTCTATATGTTTTAAACCAAACCTCGGGCTTCATGGTGAATAGTTTTGGATGATGCAGTAGCCTGTTGTTACATGGATATTTACTCCCCAGCGAAGCTTCTAGAGCTATTAATTGCATAAGCATGTTTATATCAAACCTGCTGAATGACAGGGACCAACTATACCCCTGTGTTTTTGCTTGTATTGATGCAATGTGCTCTTTATCTGACGTTTAATTGTTTTTGTTTTTTTTTTTTGTTACAATGATTTTTGGTTACACTCTGGCCATTTACCAGTTATGTTACTGCCTGTTGCTCAGAGAAGGACTGACTTAGTATTGTAGACACATCTATCACTAAGTGATAAAATACACTCATTTTTACATGTTAGTCAGGAAAATCTAGGTTTCCTAGTGCAAAATATTAAGAAAATTGCTTTGATACGAGCAGTTTCTTGGCAACTTTAATTGAAACACTTTGATACCTACAACATCCCATTTTACAGATGAGTAAGAGTCTCACTCTAAGACAAAGGAGTCTCAGAGAGGCCAGACTACAGCAAAAGCCATGGTCTTGCTTCTTTATTCTCCAAACTCAAGCAGCCAAAGCAAACACAATTGCTACTCTTTTTTTTTTTTTTTTTTTTCAAAACAGGTGTTTGTAGGGCACTCATTTTGCTGCCCTGTCTTTTGGGCCATATGCATGTAAAATGACAGCTTACCCCTGATCAATTACAGGTTTTTAGAGTACATATCAGGCACCAATAAAGAAATAAAATATTGCAGCTGAGAGTCCCTCATACCTGACCAGGGAAGCCAGCAGTCCAGCCACCAGTACAACAGTTCCTCTTACAGCTCCTTGTATTATGAATGGACTCTAAAATGTGTCCACGTGACAGGGGAAAGTAAGAAAGGAAGATGGTGCAATGGACAGGAATGGGAGGAAAAGAAGAATATCAATGTGGTGCTTTGAAAAGGTGCGCGTGACTCCAGCTTCACTTCAAACACTGCTGAGCTGTGCGGCAGCTTGGCATCTGGGAGGTTTTCCAAATGACACTGTGCAGTGTGCTGGAGTGGCTTCTACCACTGCAACGCCACCACGCTGCTGAACATTCCCGGGAATTACCTTGCTATTTAATTTGTTATGAAAACAGTGAGTTTCACTGCAGCAAGAATAGTTTCTTCCCAAGCAGTTACCAGAATCCTATTGTTGTTCTCTTTCTTGTTGACCTTTTTGCTGGGTTTGTGATTCTAATAATGATTTTCCCGGCTTTGCTATCTTGAATTTGTTTGATTTATATTGTGCCAGGAATCTAGAAGGGGAGAAAGCAGCCCATCTCAGGCAGAAGTTCTGCTAAATGAAGGATTTTAGAGAAGTAATTTTTTTTTAAATGGAATTGTGATAAGAAGAGGAGAATTTTCCTTGCTTTAATCATTTTAATTGTGTATGGCCATTTCAGGCACCAGGACCATTTTCAGACCACATTATGCTGCTACCACACAAGCTGTTCAGCTGGATTTTTTTTTTAATTCAGGTTAAAAGGAAATGCTACCTCTTTTGGAGTGTAAAGGTTGTGAAATAGCCTTATATTTGCATCTGTAACTTTACTGAGATAAATTACTTTCTCAGTTAGTTTTATTCTTTTCTGAGGGTATTTACTGGGCTTTCTACTGTAACTGCCCCCCCCCCCCCCAAAAAAAAAACCAAACAAAAAACACACCTCTAAACCGAAGATAAAGCCCTCACAGAGCAGGTCACAAGCCTGCTTTGCATACCTATAAATAGGCTTCACTCAGGATCCTTTTTGCAGCACCTCTGGTGAAACCTCTCATTGACTCCCCACAAAGGTGAGGATCAGGTAAGTCTGGTTTAGGCCATGCTTTACCCACTTATGTTGCAGGGGATAATGGCATGACAAAATAATTTCCAGTTCTATTCTTCTGTGTCTTCAGAGACCCAATGTTCAAATTATCAGAGTGCCCAAGACAGCGGCAGTCTTAGGAAGGTAGTATCTTGGCTGGCACAGAAATTGAATTAATGTTAAATTATCTATGAAATATGGCACCAGGGCAGCTGCATGGGCTCCCTTTTGCCCTCTGCTAGTGGCCCATGAGATTGGCACAAAGGAGTGTGCTACTGTGCCTCCATCTCTGCTCAGCCCATGTCCCCTGTTGTATTTCAACAAGCCTTGTATGATATCCAATATACAAGCAGCAAGCTAAAAGCTAGTGAAAGTGCTCACTTAGACACAGATTTGTGTAAATTTATGATGCTATTTTGAAAGCTAATTATAATAAAGAAAGAATACAAAGTGAATCTCACAGGTCCTACCATAGATGCTCTTTAGTGTAGATAGTTGTCTATATCTGTGGTAACATTTGCATACAAAAGTATGTACCACATAGTAATTATGATGCTCTTTGGTGTGTTTATACAGTATGTTGATTCAGTTCCTGCACATTATTTTTGCTTTACTACTTATGGCAGTGTTTAAAAAAAAAAAAAAAGAACACAGAAAAGTACTAAATTGTTTTGAATTTGTGTATGAAACTGTATGTTATCTGTCCTCTGCAAAGCTTACATTTTAATTGACATTGTTATCTGCAAGGATGTTCTATTCTACAATAAGGGCAGTGTGCCATAAGCTACTTTAAAAAGTCCTATTAGGAGACAATTATTTTGATTACTATATATATATTAAGATTAGAGTACTGCTATAAACGTGCTATCCACTTCAGGAATACAAAAAAGGTCTCACCATCCTACACCCAGGTCTCCAAAGAGAGCTTGCAATCCACAGAGACAAAGCCAGCAGGGGACAACCGAAGCTGGGAGATCAGTGTGGCTTCAAGAAAACACAATCTTGAATATGTTTTACCAGGACCTAGATGAACAAACTATAGAACAATCCTGTCTACTGTATGTATTTTGTTCTTAAATGACAGTAATGTGAGTGAAAGAAGGAGAACATTAATTGCTGGTTTGCTCTTCTTCCAGCAGTGGTGTCATTTTGACGTGTTTCGTTAACCAACAATGCTTTTCTTTATAGTTTCTTTCTTGAATTTTGCATGTAGTAGTCATATATACTGTCCCCACAGACTCTCTAAAGATGGACTTGATGTGCCCTGTTACAGACTTTTTATTATTTTGTTACCAAAGGTAGAAGTTCATATTAGCCTCTTTTTCCCCCAGGGTTATTTGCATGGATATTTGCAGTAGCAGATTTTAGTGTAAAGTAGGGAAGTAGTTCAAGAAGAGCAAGGTGCTGCTGCAGTTTAATGACAGAGTCCAAGCTCTGTGTGAAGAGGTCACATTTGTTATTTTGCTCCGTTTTCCTCGGTAGCCCCATCTAATACTCATCCTTGCAGTGCAGATGGAAATGACTCAATAAATCTCCACCTGGGGAATATCAAAAACTAGACAGAGTTGAAATACTGCTGAAACAGAGAGAGACAGACAACACAAAATCAGGAAAACTAGTCAAATTCTGGAACAGAGTTAGTATGTCAGACTTCCTCCCTCTCCTTCCCCTGGGCTGCCTGAAACCCAGGTTGAGCATGGGTGTTCACGTATTTCAGACTCCTGGAATTCAAGTTCATGCACTGGAAAGTGAGAATGGGTTTATGGAGCCATGACTCATCCCGAGGCACAGAAGAAAACTTTTTTTTTTTTTTTTTACCAGCATTCTCGCCTCCCTCAAAGTCCATTGCTCAAGGGCAGTCTTGAATCAACGGCTTTGAGAAAACATTTGGATCCCTGCTGCCAGACCCAGACAGGTGGACACCGACCCAACCAAACCTCTTCTGGCAAAAACTCCATTCTACAAGACCACTGAGACCTCAGGCCTCCATATGGTAAATGGTGGAATTACACCAAACACTACCCTTCCTGATGGCCTTTTGGATGCTGTCCTCAAGCTGTAAGAAAGGACCCAAAATACTGTCAGACCAGAAGGCTACTCTGTCTGTTGCCAAATAAAATGTTCTCAGAACTCTAAGATTTCTGGGAAAGGATTTTTCTCTTCATAGAAAGGTTGTCTTAACACTTTGCAGAGCAACTGTCAGGCAGATGACTGCTTTGATTTTCAGGTTTGTCAGTGCTTTCTTCCTGTGTGCCCACCAGAACGTGGTGAAACCAGATGCAGATGATCCACAAGAAGAAAGAACCAGGTGATAAGAAGGTCTTCCTGACACCCTTCACTGCCTTTTGGTACAGCAGTGCAGAAGTTAAATGAAATGGAAGAAAGCCACTTGCTTGAGATTATACAGGTGGGAAGGGAGGCAAACCCTGAGCCCTTAGCCCAGCCTCCAGCTGATGTTTTCCTCCTCCTCGTGTGCCAGCACTCAGTTTAGGAGCTGCCTAGTTGCACAGTTGAAGGCAAGAGTTATCTTTCAGTTGTGTGTTTGCACAGCACCTAACACAGTGAAGCCCTTCTCCTTGACTGCAGCTTGGAGACACTATCCCAACACAAACAGTAAATAATAATCAGGTTAAAGATAGCACTGAATTAAACCAGAGCAAGCCGTCTATAGGAGGCCAAATGGTATACAGTGCCAGCTCAGGCCAACTGGCTCTCTAAACTGAAAGAGAACATTCCTCCGCAGTAAAATAAACACTATTCTTTTTCTCTCGAGCTAGATAAAGCATTGTGTGTTTCTGATAAATCCATATGGTTTGCTTGCTTGCAGAGGAAAACATGAAGAACAACAATTCCCCAGATTTCTTCCTCAGAAATAGCATTATCAATAAATGCCTGTGATATCAGTCGGGTTCTTTAGCCCACACATCCGGCCAGTATCTTAATTGCAATAACTTCACGTCCCAAAAAGCCAATGCAGTGATATACAAGGGACCTGATTCCAACCCCTAACCTCTCAGAGCCCGGAAAGTCTTTCAGCATTCCTGCAAACTTACATAAGAGAGAAGGAGCAGATAACATTGTATGCTTGCAGTCAAACATGCAGGATGCTTGTGCCCTCTTGCAGAAAGGAGTGAAAGAATGGCCTCTTAGGAAGTTGTTCTGAATGAGAAAATGGCTTTATGACTGAAGAATTTAGAGTGCAAAACCAAGGACCCCCGGGATTGTCTGAATTGTTTTTTTCAACTCTGCAAAATGACTTCATTGAATTTTTTTCTCCAGCCTATGACAACCCAAAACTTACTGAATAAACAGGCAAAATACTGTTTGTGGTCTTTATATATACCAAGCTGGGCCTTACTGACAGCATCACATGAAGTGCACAGAGGGGAGGTCTGAAATATTCTGAAGTGGAGAAGGAAATTCTCTTGACTTAAAATGTTTTGTTTCATTTAATTTGATACCTTTAATTTAATTTTACCCTTAGAATTGGGAACTGCAGACCAGAACTGGGAAGACAGACCAGTCTGGCTTACATCCCTGGGAAGGTGACAGATGGCCCTGCGATGCCTCTTGAGAAAGAGTTGACTTTGGGGAAGGGAGTGCCTATCCTAACAGAATGATTTTCAAAACACCTGAATTTTCAAAAGCCTTTTACAAGGTGCCACACTAAATGTTACTGAAGAAGCTAACTGGCCAGAGGATTACACTCAGCAGTGAAAAGTCCCCAGGGATGGGTGCTACATCTTTATTGGTAATGAAGAGAAGGGAGAAAACAGTACAATGTGCAAATTTGCAGATAGTACCAAGCAGTTCTCTGTAGGCAAATGCCATGCCAGGTTCAGAAGAACCACATGAGTGTACAAAAAGGTGGCAGATGAAGTTCAGGGGGGTAAATGAAAGGTAATGCATCTTTGGAGAAATTATCTAAACCATGCCTTCATGATGCTGAACTCGGGTAGCTCCAAACGCAGGAAAGAGACCTTGCTGTCATCAGTGGCGGTTCTCAGAGGAACAAGGAGTGGTATCGATAATGAGAGAAAGACTGCTATTGCCCAGAGAAGGGCAAGAAAAACTGCTCAGACACGGCTGATTAGATGGTATCTTATGAGGAGAGACTAAAAAGCTCAAATTGCTAAAATTTGGAGAGAGGAAAGGTGTGAGGGAGGAGATGGTAAAAAACTTACAGAATAACAAAGACAATGGATTAGGCAGAGGTAGAAGGGTTATTTACCAAATTCCTTAATGATGGAACTGGGGGACACTTGCTGAAGCTAGGAAGAAATCAGTTTAACACGGATAAAAGAGCATACTTCTCTTACACGTCTGGCAATGAAGTTCTGGGATTTGTTGGCACGGCAAGTTTCAGGCAGATGGTGTCTGCAGGTTCAGCAAGAGATTGGACAAATACGGTGACAGCAGGAGCAGGTCCACAAGCAAAGGTGGAAGGAAACTGTCCTCTGCCATCCCTACTACATCCATTGTGGGTCTTGGAGGAGAATGAGCAGAAGAGACCACAGCAAGTGGCCGGGCCCATTTGCTGTCCCGGAACAGCACGGTCTATTTACTGCCACTGTCTGAGGTGCAAAATGGGTCTAGATGGACTGCTGATCTCATGCAGTAAGATCTTGAGCAGAGACAAATAAATAGTGATTTTCAAAGCTGTGGAGGATAAACAGACACATCTTTCATTGATGTTTTATCTAAATCTTGTAGGCTGCTTTGAAAAGCTCTCCCCTACTTCACACACCTGCAGAGTCTTCAATGCAGGATTCACTGGGAGCAGCCAGTGCCATTTACTGCCAGGTGAGGGTGGTTTGCTCCCCTCCCTCTTGTTCCTTTACTACCGCTTGTTATTTGGTTGGCAGTTAGAGCTGCCCAGGGCTGCTCCTCTGCCTGTTTGCAGTCAGAACAGCTTCTTTTGGGATGATGTGAGTATGAAACTATTCCAATTTTGATTTATTGTTTTTCCAGGGATAAGGGAGGTAGAAAGGTGTTAATCTGCTGATGTGCAGCAGTACTGTTATATAAGATATGGGCTTGAATTGAAGACTTTCTGTTGAGGAGCTATGAGAAGAGCGCTGCTGTACTCAAATAGGTGTCCTTTTGGTTATGTTTTCTTTTAAATTACTTTTGCACATGTTAATGCCAGTGAATTTATGGATATATAAAGGAATGAAGTGAGATGGTATTGCTGTACTTCAGTTAGTAATGAGGGTAGTTCATTACTCCGCAATTTAAGACTAAAAAATTCTTATTTGAGAAATTTTTGGAAGGGGTCAAGGTGAGAGTTATCTTGATGGTTTTGGTGAGCTGTGGGTCTGACAATGCTTATGTTTGTTAATGGGGAATACTGTCTTCTAGACCTGAGAGTTCACCATGGACTTTTCCCTAGGAGTCTTTTCTTGTCATCTTTGAGACTGTTACTAGTACACAAAGGGTCTTCTGCATTTTGTTGCACTCCTAGGATACTCTGGCTGTGTGGGGCAGGTGGTACCTTACAATGTAATTCCTCAGTGCTTGCACGGTCCCTGTGAAACGAATAAAGAGCAGGCATAAAATGCTATTAGAAGAACCCTGGCATAGAGAGAAGAAAGGTGGAGTGTTATTTTAGTGTAACAAAAAATGTGTATTCAGTTCTGTTTGCTATTTGTCTCTTGTTAGTAACTGAAAGTATTGCTGGCTTTAAAAGGCTGATCTAAGCTATAGGACAGGACTGTGGCTCATTTTGTGAAATCTCAGGTAACAGAAAGTTGTATCAATGCAGTAAGATCACGTGCTGAAGTCAGAGCTTGAAGTTTAATTTCCAAGCAGAATAAATTTTCCTATTTGTTGTCTAGTCAAAGCAGTTTTTACCATCATGAAATATTTTTGTAGCAGAAGGAAGCAAGTTCTTGCATTTAAATATGCCAGAACTTTTTAATAATTTTGGTTTGATATAAAGTTAATGTCAAGAGCTTCTCTCCGGTTACAACAGATTGAAGATGTACTAACAATCTCACATTTTATGTGACTTATGGTTAAGGGTTGGACCTTGTTACACAGCTGAGTGCTACGTAAGCTGTTTAAAAAAAAAAAACAACAAACTTTTGCCCAAAATAGTCCAACCTTTTGTCGAAAGCCATATGAGCAATGTATCTGGGCCTTGTGTATGAATATGAGACAACATAGAAGATTAAATGTGCTGACTACCAGGCCAATTCTGACCGTTTGTAGGAAGTGCAGGACAGGGAAATTTGTGGGTTGCATTAAGTCTTCAGTTTTTACACTTCTGAAAATCTAAGCAATACTTGTAGTAGTTGTTAAGAAGGAATTTGCTTCTTCCTGGCACTTATGCTGATCTACCAGGTGCGTGTGGTCTCTTCCCTTTCTGAGGTTGCCCTTTTGTTCTGACTTCTTTAGCCAACAGAGAAAAGAAAAAAAAAAAGGTAGCTGAACAGCTGTAGTCTGTTAAATAGTCCACATTACTTACACAGCTCCTCTCCCCATTGACCCTTAACAGTTTAGTAGCTGTGAACTTAAAGAGGCTCAGTCTTAATCTCCTGTCTTCAAAGGAGCCGGAGCTGCTCCCGAATGTGGCCTTTTGATTGTGTCTTTCCCTGGTTTTTAGAGACCCACCTTTGTCAGCTGGTCACTTCCATGCTTTTATCTAGATGCTGCCAACACTAAAACTAACGTAAATTACATAGTTGTCTGTTCGATGCTCCTTGATGCTTTGCTCTCCTCCTGGCATGATCTTTCTCTAATACTGTGTTAAATGGCAGACTGCTGCCTAAGGGACTAAAACGTTCAGAATCCTTGGATGTACAGCCCAGAGAAAATATGTTGACCAAGGAGTGCTCTGGCTCAAGAGTGCAGCTTTTGTACCTTCACCCTGAACAGAGGAAAGGTGACATACAAGTGATGTGATGAAGCTGTGCCTCAGTATGTGGTTTCGGGGACTGTCTTTCTGTAATCCGTACAGGTGTCAAGGCTGGACCCAAAGGAAGCTTGTTACTTAGGGGAAAAAAGTCCCTTTCAGCAAAGCAGTGATGTTGGGCTGGTGCTTCCAGTAGATGTTTTGTTTTGTTTTTCCCCCAGGGATAGTAGTGTTCTCCCATTTTTTCACACGGGCACAGTTACCCATTTCTTGCTCTCCTTGATTTCTTTGGAACACTGCGCTCTGGGCAGGAAGCAGAGAGGAGAACTGCCAACACAGCCATGAACCTGGGCTGATTCAAAGAGCACGTACAAAATGTGCAGGGGTTGTGAATTTGATCCTTTTCTATTACTCTAAGATGCATGTGAGTATCTTTATGGCATACAGAGACCTGCGTGCCTGCTGTGTGTGAGAGCTCAGTACCACAGAGAATATCTTTCTTCCTGGGGACAAATGCATGTAAACTTCTTTCAGGTGTTGTTGCTCTTTCCTGCTTTTGCTACGGACTGCAACAGCCATCGGGCATGGGGTAAACACAGGGATGTTCTCTCCCATCGCTCTCTGGGGCAAGCAGCTAAGATGTCAGCTTACAATTTTATTTTATTTTTTTTTTAAAGAGAGGGCAAAGAGGATCACATCGTAAAAATAGTTTCCTTGCTGTATCTCAACTCCAGAAGTGTAGACCGAGGTGTTAACTATCGGTACCGCACTGCACTGGAATAGCATTGGGACACTGCTGCGCTCCTGTCTCCAGGAGCACCAGCGATGCACGTGGGGCTGCTGGCTTCCCTCGGATGCTCGCACAAACACTGGTCTCGAAGAAGGCTTGCAGAGACAACCACAAGAGCCTGTGTAGGGTTTCTGTACGCTTAAAAGCCTTGACTTGGTTTTGCGACATTCCTTCATATCCTGTCCTCTCTTGCTGACCTTTCTTCCTTGTTTTCCATGTGACTGACAGCCCTTTAAAACACAAAGCAACAGGATAGTGTCGGATGGTAGGAGGAAACATCATCAGTTTGGGATATCATTATTGAAACAGCTTCAAGTTATCAACAGCTCCAAGGGGGGAAAAATGCTGATATTTGGTTTTTGCCTTGCATACTGTTCCCCATTCATTAATCGGTTTCTTGACTCTCTGACCCATTTTCCTACAATAATAGTTGTACGGAAAAATCTGATAACTCTTATCCTGATGTCTGTATCTCAGCTGAAGATTTTCAGTTCTGTTTGCTGGCAAACCCTTCCAAGACACTTCCAACTGTAACTAGACAAAACCTTTTCTTCGTATCAGTTTGGAAAAAATATCCTAATCCTCCCTTTTTATTGACTTTCCTTCGTTTCCTCATCACAGCTGCTAAAACTTAATTCTGGAGGAGTTATTTTATTTTACCAAACAATTAGGGACTATAGGGGTGATGTTTTACCAGATCCCTTTTCTCCAGGGCCATGACACTAATTCTCTGTGTAATACATCACAAAAAGAGGTTTATCTGTAGTGATTAGTGTCCCAAAGCCTTATTATTTATCTAATAGAGTTTTGCCAGCATTCGTTAGTTACTTTCACAGCATCCTGGTCTCTTTAATTTTGCTGTTCTAACTTGGTGCCACAATACCACTGTGTTTAATAAGGTAATTACTAGCCTTGCTTTAGCATTGTATAAACCGATACATAAAGAGATTGCATCAGGTGCTTGCCTGATTAAACACTGCATATGTGGTAGAGAGAGAAATTAGTTTTGCATCTGACTCCTTCAATTCTATTTTGACAACTAGGATAGTCTTGTTTTTTGATTCTGTAAGTTCACCTAGGGTCTTCCCTAGTGCTTCCATATAGTTGTAGGGAAGAAAATAACAAAAGCTGGGAACAAGCAGTTGGTAGGCAAATAGGAACTTCTTTTTCCCCCCCAAAAAAGAGCTAAGGCAGAATGCTAACTGATGGCAAATTTCTCATTGAAGAGATGCTAGGAGTTGAGCTGCCTTAAAATGTTGCCAAGACCCTAGGGAGCAAGAAGTATTTGTGGGCAGTCCTGATGCTGAGAGAAGCAAGCTTTGGGGGCACAGAGCAAGGGAGAGAACAGCTTGCCCAGGAGCAGGGACCTTCACTATGTAACAAATGCAGTAGTGAATATTGGCATTAAAATTGCAACAGTGGTGGTCATTGCCCGCTGCAGAACTATGTGGGTGAGCTATTTATAATTAGTAAGCTTGGTGTACTTTGAAGATCAGAGAATCCACCTAGCACAAACCTGTGGTTGGTAATAGGGGCCGTGGATAGTCCTGCCCTGCAGCCTGTAACCTGTGGTGCAGTTTCACAGGTGGTGTGCGGCAATCTGAAGCCACTGTGCTCCTGTTTGTTCTCCCCTTCTAGTGCCTCTCTGCAGTTGTGTTTATGCTTCATCCTTTGCACTAGCTCTAGTGGCTGTGAAGCCAACTTAAAGCTGCAAAAGGAAGTGTAGTTCTCAGTCTGTTCCACAGCTGCAATGTGTTTGAACCTATACAAGCGGTGAGGTGGGATGACACTGCCAGGGGATGAGTAGGCTGCCCTTGGTTTGAGCATGTGAAACCACCAGGTTATAGTCAGGATGTGTCACTCTTCAGAGATCCCATCTGGTCCTGAATCAGAAATGTTGATGTTCAGAAACTCCCTTTGTTTCCCTTTATTTCGTACCTGGGATGAATTAGCATTTTAGATGGCATTAGCACAGTGCTACCTTCAGCTAAGTCACTAGAACATCCTGTTCTTTGCCAGAACATCCTTTTTTTTTTTTCACCCACTTGTTATATTCGAGGTTGAAAACCTTGAAGAGATCTATGGCCTGCCCACAAGGTTCCAATGACTTGATCCAAGGGCAGGAGAGAGGGGAGGGTATCAAAGGTAAAATGACAGTTGCATACCTTGCCCTCCTGTGATATTCAATAAAAGTCATGGTCTAACTAACATTTATGACTTTGAAAACCTTTATCATGGAGCCTCAGCAGTGGCAGCATAATCACAACATACAATGTGTTTAAAACAAGGCTCGAATTCCAGTCACTGATGGGCAACATTTGAATGGCAGGGGCAAGGAAGGGAGTGAGTTATCTGCTAAGGTAATTTATATATTTGAAGATTAGAAAAAGGAAATAATATGGAAGTAAGTTTTTTTAAAAGCTCTTTAATCAAGAATCACTAATGCCTTGTATTTTTTTTTAAGGGGAATAAAGGTATCTCTACAGGCTAAGGTATAAATGGGTGAAACTGTCTGACTAGGAACTAGTAGCAGATCAGCTGTAACCCAGCCAGTGAAAAGCAGAGTTAAGCTACAGCAGGATATACTAGAAAGCTGATGGTGCTTCTTGCAGCAATTAATTTTTAACTGCCCCCATATAAACATGTTTTTTGGCTGCACGTGGAATTGTCTAAATCCTACTGAAACCAGTGAAAAAATGGTTTCTGATTTTTCTGTTATGCCACTGAAAAAAATCTTTTCTCTTATGAATGTTCTGCTCTATTCCCGTTTTATCTTGTCTTTTACTGCCTGAAAATCTTCTGATGACTTTTTTTTTTTTAATGCTGGGTCTTGTGCCCAAACCTTGCTACTGTTCCCAGCATCTGACATCTGATATTTCTCTCATTGCTCAGGCTGTGTCAAGGGACTATAGTCTTCACCCCGAAAGCAACTGCAGCCTATAGATGAGCCCTTACACTCAACAAGGCCCTGTTCCCAGTTCAAGCTCGTAGGTTTGTGTAGGTATTGGGTATAATCTTGGCCTGTATGTTTTGTGATCTTATGCTGAAAATAGTGAATGAGGGGCAGAGAGAAAAGAATT
Source organism: Syrrhaptes paradoxus (assembly GCA_013400615.1). Lineage (NCBI taxonomy): Eukaryota > Metazoa > Chordata > Aves > Pterocliformes > Pteroclidae > Syrrhaptes > Syrrhaptes paradoxus. The sequence continues at coordinate 366,090 of VZTO01006419.1, forward strand.
GCTCTAAAGGCCTTAAAGACAAACATAATGTTAATAGGAGGTGTAAATTTACTAGCCTCTAGTATTGATATGCTGGGTGGGAGCAGAGAATTTCCTAAATGCTGCATGAAACTATCATAATGGTAGAAAAGCATATTGGAAAGCCTTGGAAGAGCAGCTGAGAAGAAAGCATGAGTGTACTGGAACAGAAAGTGCATTGGCCAGGAGCTCTTGGAAAAAGTTAGGCTGGGGAGTGATGACATGATGATAGCAATATAAATAAGTGAAAGGAAACAGAATGAGAGAAAGGAAGAGGGTTATCTAGATTATCTAGAAAATGGCTGGACAGAGTTTGGCCTAAAATTAAAAATGGAAAAAGGACCAGGCTAGACATAAGGGAAAAAACTCATAACCTTGAGCGTGCCTGGAATAGACTGTCAAATTGTAGCAGAGGCAATGAATGGGTGGGTGAGACCAGATAGGATAAGACAATAGCAAGAATAAAGTAAGGAAATAGTCTTTGTGGCCTGGGCGACTAGAGTGGATGACTGAACTTGTGTTTTTCCAGGCCTGGCTGTCTATATATAGTTCGAGGGAGGCAGTAGGTAAAGCTCGTGCACTTGCCAGTGAGGGCTGGCTATGATGGCACACCATGATGAGCTTCCCGTGCCTCTGCCCTACTTCACAGTGATGTGGCTGTGAGCGAGGATCACCAGCCCAACACTTGCCAGAAGTCAGGTTGCACAAAGCACTGTGAAATGGGAAAGAGATAAGGAGATAAGCCATCAGCTTAAGGTGTGGCTCTCAAATCTTCCAGGCTTTGGGATTTTCAGACTGCAACTGGAACAGTTGTCTTGAATGCCCAAGTTGCCTTGAACTGCCTAAGTCAAGGTCACTTTCAGGTCCATAATCCTTGCACCAACTTCAATATTCATACATCTGCTGCCTTTGAACAAATTCTTTCCCCTTACTCCACCTCCAATGTGGTGACATGGACTGTGCACCCCAATAGATGACGTTAACAGGGTGGCTGCAGACTCACTAGTATCAGTTTCACACACACAAAAAAATCCCATCTGCACCTATTTCTGTTCTGTTTTGTTTTATGCTCCCTGCAGTGGCATGAGAAAGAATAATATGAAAAAAAATTAAGGTTATGAGAAGCATGAATTTGCCATGTTGTTTTTTTGGTTTGCTCATGATGTCAGAGTTTGGGAATTTTATTTTTTTTTCCTGAAATATGTGTTAATGCAACTTCAGTCTGCTTCAGAAGGAAGACACCAAAGGAAAATGTCTATTAGAAGGCCTTTTGGCCCTTTCTGTTTGTTCTGTGTGGGATTTTTTTTGTTTAATTTTATAGCAATAGGCCCATAGTAGGCTAAAATGAACCTTTAAAGGAAGTAACTCTAAATGTGCCTTCAGGTTGATTTTCTCAACCCTGACAGGAAAGGAAGATACAACTTGAAATTCTCCTACTTGCAATGAGAAAGGGTCTGCATTTCTAACCTAGTGAGTCATTTTTCCCATACTTGGAGTTCAATAAGCTCTTCAGAGAGTTGCAGTTACATGCCAGAGACATGCCAAAAGGGAAGAAGCAAGATTTTGACGCGCTGCCAAACACTGCACATTGTTACACACTGACACACTCGCTGCACGCTTGTTGGGTGTTGGTGTACAAATCGTCTTAAATTTAGGTGGCTCTTTATTGGGGAAATACTAATCCTGTCCCCCAATAAAGGCAGTGAGGGTTTTGCTGCTGATTGCTGTTCAGAATAGACACTGCAGATTTGGAGGAATTTCTCAGGAAAGAAAACTGAAGGCTGTCTGCAAACCCTGAGGAGGAAAGAGATTGAAAAAGTGGCAAATACTTCCCTAAAATCAGAAAATAAAAAGGACTGAATGTCCTGACACTGGGTTAAAAGTTGCTGAGTTTGGATGGCAAGAGATGGAGGAAATGCTGTGGTCTTGCAGAGGGGGGAGTAGCCGGGAAACATGTTTTTTAAATTGCCTGCAAAAGGGAAATTCCACTAAAATTTCAGAAGTGAAACATGTTGTTCAGGAAAATTTCAAACCTCCTTTGAGGACTGAGATCTAAGCTCTAAGACATCCAGATGACCCAGTGTTCCTGGAGCTTCTGGTCTCCGAGCTGTGGCCAGCCCAGCGATGACCTGCCCTGGAGCTCTCGGCTCCGTGGCGTTATGTCAGGAAACCCCTCCAGGACCCAGTCCTGTTTGTGCTTTATCAGATGATTGTCAAGCAGACCCATTTCCCAAAGACACTTTCACTCTGAATTGCCCTTCTTCAGCCTGTTTCACTGGAAAATTCCTAACGTGCCCTAGCTGTTATCTGAGGACACTGGAAGAAACTAAAAGGTAGAAAGTTCAATGCTGAGAAGAGGAACTATTTTCCCTTGCGTGATATAATTGAACTATGAAACTTGTTACCCTGGGCTGTCACCGAGGTCAGGAATTTATCAAGATTCAGAAAGGGCTGGGAATATATGCTGATAATGAGCATATTTGTGATTCCATTAAGTAATACTACAAAAGGAGGTTTGGGAATGGCTGTTTAGGATGAGATCTTCATTGATGCCTCGTGTTATACTGGGATAAGTATAATTGTATTGCATATAGGTATATACTGCAGAATCCTTGTGATTCTCTCATATACACATCCAACAAGTTTTGGTGTTGGTCATTGTAAGAGCAACTGTACTGGCTTACTGGGATCTTGTCCTGATGGGAGAGGCTTAAATATGAAGCCTCCATATGAAATGCTCAGCCTCATCTTTGATGCAGGGTCTATTCTATTGATGTTCTGAGTTGCCTTAGCTCCCATTGGAAATGTATGAAAAATGAGGATTGTTCTCTTCATAGGGGTTTGGACCCCTGTTGTTGAGACAGTGAATGGGCAGCAAAGGTTTCTGGGGTGTCAAATCTGCGCAGGGCAACTCTGGGTGCGATAGGTCCCGGAAAGGGAGGGGAGTCTGTAGGAGGAGTTGGATGTTTGGCAGATGACACTTCAGATTCCTGAACTGCAAAGACAGGGGCCAGGTTTATGCTGATAGGCATTGCTGCCTCACTGATTTTGCTACATAGGTAATATTGGTGCTTCCAGCATAGAAAAATCACCTTTTTGGGCATGATTCACCTCGTCTAATTTTAGCTGCTTAAGACTGAGTCTAGTCATCCAGAGTCCCTACGTCCTAAGCAGAGAGGGTGAACCCTGTCTATAGGATGATTTAATCTGTGCCTGTGAAGTCCTTGTCTACTTTTCTCTTTAGAGGAGTGAGTAGCATCAGTTAGAGCTGAGAAAAGTGTAAGAACATAGGAGTGTATCAACCCTGGTGTGCTCCAAAGCTTGCTTGCTTTGTCTCCTGCTGTAACTGTTGGTCTAATGAAAGATATTGGGAAGAAATATTTTATGCTTAGGTGGTGAAACATTGGAACAGGTTTCCCAGGGAGGGGGTAGATGGAAACATTCAAGGTCAGGTTGGATGGGGCTCTGGGCAACCTGATCTAGTGGAAGATGTCCCTGCTCACTGCAGGGGGGTTGGACTAGATGACCTCCATGGTCCCTTCCAACTCAAGTCATTCTATCTTGAATCTGCCTATAAACTTTGCCTGCTTCCTATCCTCACACTGTCAAGGCAGCTACAAAGCCACCATTACCTAGCCCTCAGATGATCTTTAGGAAGAACGCGTGCTAAGCTTGTATGAGATGAACTTGTGCTTTTAACATAGGCACTTGTCTAGTGGTACCTCAATCCAGCAGGACTGCTTGCATTTTTTGAAATTGGAGCATGCTAAAGCATCTCACAGCAAATCTCATTTTCGTCTGAAAATGGAAACTTTTGTGGTTTTTTTCATTCAAGATTTTGAGAGGCTATGCATCTGTGCAAGCGGCACTTTGTGTGCAAATCCTTTTCCAGAACTCTGAAAGTTCCTCTGATAGGAAAAATCATAGGAAGCAGAAATGAATGACAACAAAAATGTGGGACAACATTACTCATACAATGACTCTGTTGCTTAAAGCAAGAAAAAAAAAAATCTGCACAAAACCTCAGAGGAGAAGTACGCAGGGAATTTCTGTATTTTGAAAATCCCCTGTTTGGGGTGCATATGTAACAGCATTTGCTATCTGGGAGGCTTCTCACACTTACGTAGACTGTTGTTGTCCTTCTATGGAATATACAGTAAGTTGTGCAAATAGAGGCTGCAAGGAAACATCCGTCTCCCAGCGGTGAGGAATGTGGGTGTGTACCACACGGGCTCCAGCCCAGCCCCTCTGGGGCACTGCCCAAGAACAATAACCACCGGAACACTCTGAGACCTTCAGGGAATGAAAAAGAATAGAAAAGGGGGGGAGGGGGAATAAATAAATCCCAGTGCGGAATTTAACATCCCAGAGCATCGCTTGGTGCTATTTCTGGATATAAATGACATGTGGGGACGGTGACGTGCTCGTGCGGCATTTGCTCACCTGCTCTGGATGCTGACTGTGGCAGGAGGCTGATGTTGCAGCACAGAGAGAGCAGTGGCTCGGGTGCTTCCCAAGGGGAAATAGTCTTTGGACAAGCTGCAAGAGCCCCCTCTGACCTGTCACTTGGTGGGGCATCCCCAAGCTGTGGAAAAGCAGAGGGCTGGAAACTGCTGTTTAGGGGGCATGTGGTGGAGAGATGGAAAAATCTGCAGCAGCTGAAGCACGATAAAGTCTTAAAATAGCTAGTTATGGGTCTGTTGCCATCTGTCTCTGTTTTGCTAGCCCACTTGCTTGGACTCCGTGTGTACCAAAGCAATTAAGTGCTGTGGCTTGTTTTCTTGTTGTGTGTGGTGTGCGTGCGTCCATCCCACACACGAAGAGGTGTGAGCGTATTCCCCATGCTGCATTTTGGAATAAACAGCTCCTGCTGTATCTTCTTGCATAACACCTTCTCCTCACTAAATGTCTAAATCTCAACTGGATGTTTTCTTAAAATATAGGCCTTCCTCATTTAGAAAAAAACTCAGTGTCAGGAAGCCCTTGCAGGGGGACCACTGCATTAATACATCCTTTGGCATCTGTGACATGTAAACCTGTGCTGCGTTCCACCTGGACCAGCTGCTGGGTGGAGACAATTCGCTGTGACGGACAGGACAGCCAGTTGCAGTTATGGCAAGAGGAACGCCACCTGGTTTGATCGGTGGGATCTCATCACTGGCAATAACAAGGAGGGAAATGCAGGCAACAAGAAAGGATCTGTTGGCGTAGGGGTCAGGCAATAATGGCAGTTGATATTTTAAGGATGGGCTGCCTGTCCCATTTGGTCCTCATATCACTGCTTGGTAATGGATGCAAATAGTGGGTTTGATGTTTTTGGGGTGTTAGCCACTGCTTGGCTGTAGCAACTGTTGCTGATGCTGCAACCTTGGAAAAATCAGGACGGTTCTTTAGCTGTTGTTATCTGGGAGGTGACATTTGCTTCTGGGCACCCATGCCTGAAAATATTTTGCTTTTGTCAAAAGTCTCTCAGCCACTACAAACAAATAGATGTTGTTTTTTCTTTTTTTGCTCCAGTTTCTCCAGAAGCAAATGCAGTGGAAGTAAGAAAACTGGTTTGTTTTGTTTTTTTTTTTTTAGCTCTAGTTCTGTACCTCAGACCTCAGCAAGTGCAGTGTAAGCAAAGGCATGTTCCAGTGTAGATCTTAACTACCTGGTTTTTATGTGACCCAAAGCAAGCTGTACCGCAGGTCTGATTTTTAGGTTTCTTGTTAGTGCACAGTGCATTAAAAAAAAGTAATACAGAGGTTTGTTGTAGATGGCAGGTCTGAAAAATTATTTCAAAGAAAGAAAAAATTATTGAAAAGATAGATTGGAGTACAGACAAAGCCGATAACTTATTTGGTTTACCTGTAGTCATTGTACTGCTGTAAATACAGGGTAAGTTTACAGCACCATGGGGAACAGCACGTTCTCCCGCATGCTGAACCTCTGGCTGGTTGATTAGTTTTGGAGGGGGCGAACTATTAGCTATTCCCAAGCGTGCTGCATTTCACTGATCATATGTAGTAAGTGTTACTTAATGTAGAAATTAAGAGAAAACATTGCTCTCAGTGTAACAGGTTTGGGGAGGGATTTCTGGGGCATGATTTAGGCACCAGCAACTGCTTTTCATTCTAGGGACTCCCTGAGTCTCCTTGGCAGAAGTAGATCTCAGCTGTGGTGGTTTTGGGTTTGGTGGGCTTTTTTGGTTTGGTTTGGTTGGTTGGTTTGTTTTTTTGTTCTCCAGCTGGAGGCTGTGTTGCATGCCCAAAGCTATCTCTGCCTGCTATGAGAGGGACTAGTCAGAAAGCATGAGGAAGTAGCATTCAAATTTTTACCCTTTTAGAAGAAAAGTGAGAAGTTTATGCCAGCTTCGGCTGGGAATTAGCTGATTCATTGCTGGTTTGAGCTCAGCTGTGGTGGTGGAGGGAGCAGGGGCTTAGTGGGGTCTCAGCTCCCCCCCGGGGGGATACCTGCTTTGGCATCAGCATGGGGGTAGTTTGGCTGTATGGGACTGCACCCTGCCTTCCTCATTTTCCCAGGCTCTCTGAGGTCCAGTGTCTTGTCTTAGTCTGCCAGCTTTACCCCATGTCTTTGCCATTTCCCCAGGCCCCCTCAATCCTGTTTACTTTTTCCAAACTCCTCAAACCAGCAACTCAACAACCGCAGTGAGAGTTTGGAGAGAGAGAGAGAGAGTCAGACAACAAAACATTGCCCCCAGACCTGCATATTTAACGCTTGCTTTTTGAGACATGCAACCTGCTGACACTCTTCAAAGCGAGCGGCTGCCTTTCCCTCCTGCTGGCAGCCTGGAATGAAGAAGCCACCTTGCCCAGGGGGACGCCCGTGGCTCTGAGTGACAGGCTTGCATGCAGCAATTAATACGTCAGCAGGCTTCAGCATCCAGGCTGGAATTTGGGACAAAGACATGGACACCGGGTATCAGTAGGGTCTTGTGTGGTGCAGCAGTAGCTGGGCTGGCTGGGTGATGGGAGCTGCGAGCCACTGCCAGGGCTGGTCACGGAGAGCCAGCAGCAGGCTGCCCAGCTGGAAAAATCATTCAAAGTCCACAGAGTCCTCGCCAGTGGCTGGAGCTTAGCGTAGGCATGGAAAGGCAGCCTCCAGCCAAATGCAGGCACAGCCCAGATGTTGTTATACAGCTAGCACTGCCCGACTTCACCAATTAAATCGGGATGTTCTCTTATTTATTTGCTTGTTTATTTGTTTTGAAAGGAGAGGGGAACTTCTTTGTTGTGTTCTGTAGTTGGAATTTGGTCTGTCCTAGCTTTTCGTGTGCTGTTGAGACAAGCTGAGTGGAAATTCCAGCTACATGCTTTCATTTGTTCCCCCGTGGCATGCAGGTTACGGGAACAGGGCTATGGGCCCGTTGGCCTACGTGTCATTAATCTTCTGGGAACAATGAAAAGAGAGCATTTGAATGTGTCTTGGCTTTTCCGGCAGGCTCTGTCTGAAGGACTTCTCATTTATGTGTTGAGAATAACAAAAAAAAAAGAGAAGAACAATAAAAGGAATCCTTGAGAGGAGAGTGCCTGTGTCCCTGGGTGTCCATCAGCATCACGGGATGGGGGCTGCATCCCAATGCAAGCAATGAAAGCCCCTCATCACAGCAAGGGGCAGGGGAGAAGGCTCCCATTCAGGTGTCCAGAGCCCAAAAAGTTGAATAGACGCAGCTTTTGACAAGGCTTTGTGGATGTAGACAGCTATGCCCCTCTCTTAAGGGTTTCCTGAAGGCAAGGCAGAAGGCTGATATCTGCAAGCAGGCGGGTTGCAGCTTATCGTAGGTCTTGCTGGAGAGCAACCGTTAACTCAGTGCATGGGATTTCCCTGTCCTTGCTGCCGCTCACTTGTCGCGCTTCCCCAGTTACCTCTCCCATACGCTCTGCAGTGTGGGGTTGCTGTTTGCTTAAACAATTCATGGGAAGCTGACCAGGATGAGGCCCCTAGGACTGGGGATTTGCAGGTTCCCCACTCTGTGTTTCTTTCGATCAAAACTGGGTTTTTAAGGCAGTATGTCTAACCTTCCTTTGTAGGCATGTGTATTTTAGTTCATCGTTTGGCCTAAGGATTTCCAGACTTGGTGGTAAAATAAGTGTCTGAGGAAACCTCGAGGCTTTGATTATAGGGCTGGGTGGGTGGCAAGAATTCCACTTTGCAAAATATTTCAAGGTGTTGACACTTGTGTCAAAGTGCAATGAAACCAAGACTCTCCCAATTGTTTTTGCCAAAAATAAAATAAAAATAATAACATGGGTGAAGAAAGGAAAAAGAAAAAAATACACACTGCACAATAGCCAACAGCTCAGACTTGTGGCTATTCACTTGAGAAGTGGGCTGTAATCTGGAAGAGGAAGAGCACTCCTACCACCAGCCCACTCTCCATCCTGGGGTGTGCCTCCCTAGGCTGGACGTCCTTTTCTGCACCCAACAACGAAAAAAATGTTTTCTGTATTCCTCATCAAAAACTGAGGGAAAAAAAAAACAATAGTTCTCTAAGGAAAGCTTCAGTTTTAATCTACTGCCTTTTGGAAGGAAACACTCCCTCTCTTGTTTTAATTTTCTTTGACATCTCCAATTATAGCATTCTTTTTGCATGTTCTCCACTGTAGAAAGGATCACAGGAGATCCGGTGCTCTTGAAATTTCTTATCTTTTTCTAATAGGGAGGGAAAAAAAATCAGAATTTCAAAAGCATACTGAGAATATTTTGTTGTTTAGCTTCCCTATGAGCAATGTTGTGCCTTCAAATGTTAAAATTCTGCTAATCCTGCAATGGATTAGTAATGAACTACAAACAAACATCCTTACCTTTCTGGAAAACTGACGTTCCCAGGCAAAAAAGAGAAAGAGAAGGGCAGAATAAAATTCTTTACTGAGAAGAAGAGAGATGTGTGAGAGAAATGACACCATACTCAGCTGGATGGGCCAGCTAGGAGTGATAATTTTAAGGTTTTCCCAAGGTTTTCTGGTGTGGCTTTCTGGGAGAAGTTAAGAAGTGATCTACGAGACAGCCTTCAACAAGCTCGTGTACTGCAGCCTGGGTGCTTTGGCAGTTAATTTACTGCAGAATAAATAGTAAATATTACTGATAAGGAAATAATAAATAGTACTTACCAGAGATTTAATCGTGTGTTATGGGAATTTTCATCAGTGAAACAATTAAAGGATTAGACCTTACAAACTGAAACTGCCTGACTGAATGGTGCGTGAGAATTTGTGTTGAAGGGGGTGCTGCTGGGAAAATACCAGTTCACGTGTCAGTAGGAAAGCTGGAAAACATAAGTATCTTTGAAATAAAAAACGAGTGGCTTGACAGAAATGTGTATTTTAAGAAAACAGTAATTTGTATGCTCTGCAGTTTTAAAGATTAATGATGGGACTTTCACTTTATCAGAATTAAAGCACTGCGGTGTCACAAAGAGAAATCCTGTTAGTGAAGCAACATATCTGAAAGTTCATTGTGAAAGGGTAACTGCTAAAAAAACCCTTCTATTTCAGCATATCTGCAGGAAGTCAGGAAAACCCAAGTATCTTTTAAATTCAGTTTGATGTTTTATAGAAAGTAAACTCAAACCCAATATTTTAGTCCTCCTGCTAAAATGTTCTCAAGAAAACTGGTAATTTTTGGTAGTATCAAGGAAAACAAGTAGAATCCCCCACTTGTGGCCATCAAATCTTGCACAGGAGCCAGACTACAGTTGGAAAGGGAACTTTCTTTACTATGAATCGTCACTTCCCCATTCACCAATTTCCCAGTGAAAGAGGGAGAGCCCAGGAGAGGGTCTATCCCAGCAAGAGGCTGGTGGCATTCACCATCATCACCAAAAAAAAAAAAGAAGGGCAGAATCCTCTGATAGATCAGGGTCTGGAAGAAGCTTTGCAGCAATGAGCATGGCAGAACTGAACACCACCTTGGCCCCAATCCACCATCTCCACCCTGTTGGTTGTTTTTTTCTGGGACGTCCGAGCCCAGCCAGACCCAGTTCCATCTTGTGCTCTGTTGTAGCTCCAAGTTGAAGCCTCTTCGCTGCCAGCTGTGCAGTCAGTGGCTGAAGGAAGGCTCCTAGCTGGCAACATGAGCACCCCATTGCTTGGCCTTCTGGGCATGGGAGCTTCTCTCAGCAATTTCTCCCTAAATGATAAGACAAAGATGACTGTTTCTCATCCCATTCCACAAGCAGACTTTTAAGGGTTCACCTCTGTAAGCAGCAGCATTTCTCAGATAACCGCCCAACCTGACTCATGGTTTCCTTTTATTCCTACCTGCCTTCCTTTCATCCACCTGTGGTATTTCATCTTGCACCCAGTTTGGACAGCTTTGGGCAGAGCTCCTTCCTTTGTATGTTTGCACACCTAGTGGGAAGATTTGAATCATGACCGATACTCCTGGACAGCACTGTATTGCACACACACACAAAAAAACCCCAAACCAAACAACCTAGCAACAGAGAGAAGAGGAATTGTTGGTACTTGAGCTGTACTCAGCATCCCCAACCTCCCCATGCAGCCACCAGCTGTGTGCCAATGGGGTTTGGTCCCACGTATGGTTGAAGAGGTTATCTAGCTTTGAAAAAATCAATAATATCTCAGTACGTCTCAGCTCCTCAGAGACATTTTAGTCCTCCTTTGTGAATTCTTGCTGCTTGTGGTGATGGAGGTCACCACGCACTGGCTGCTTCAGAGACAAGGCTTAGTGAGGTTAAGCCCAGACATATACCAGGACCTAAATGTAATGGTCCTGCTGATGTGAGATGAGGATTTCCAGCCATTCAAGGCTTAGGGGCATATATTAGCGTGCGTCATGTCTGTACGTATTATATACATTTTTAATATGAGTTATAAATACGTTCATGTGTTTATTTTGCATCCGTAATACTTTATTGATATGATTCAGTTCATTGTTTTGGTGACCTCGTGTTTCTCTTGTATCTACAGTGCAGGAGGAAATAATTTGGTTTGGTAACGAGGGTTTCAAACAGAAGATCTTTTATTTCCTTATTATTATCAGAAGAAGGCAGGATGGTTTGAAAGGAATGCAGCAGCTTGGAAACAGAAGAATGCTGCTTTTATTTTTTTGCAGGTGTCAATGTGCATAGGGAATAGTTGCTAGCAAGATTTTTTTGTAATAAATTAACACCTCCCAGAAATACCTTGGGCCTCAGACCAACAGAGTGATTAAGCATGTGCTCAGCTCGGAACACTGCCTATTTTACAAGTCACTTATGCACATAATGTTAAACAGAGGCTTAATTACGCTGCAAGATCATGCAAAAGCAGGGCTGGAAAGGACCTCAAGAGCAGCCCTGGCAGCTGTTTCGTTAACAGTCCTTCAATGACAGAGTTTGTACAACCTCCTCTGGTAGCTTGTTCCAACTGCTGAACTATCCTTCGAATGAGAACATTTTGGATTTCGTTTTGGTTTTTTTGTTGGGTTGTTTTGTTTTGTTTTTGCAGGCAGCTAGCTCTTTTCTTTGTGCAAAATAAGCAAAATTCTCCTTAACACAGAGAACAACAAAGCTCTGTTCTTTGTGTAACACCCTTGAATGCTGCAAGACTGATAGCACCTCTCCTTCTCTCTTGTTCTCCCACTGCTCCTGTTTCTGTGCTGAACAGTTTCTCCAGCCTTTGCTTCAATAAGGTATTTTTTGCATCACACATCATCCCCATTGCTCTCTTCTGAACTCACTAGTGCCCTGATCTCAAGAGGGCAGCCAAGCTGATGTCCCACCAGTGTCACACAGAGCAAGCTGATTGCCTCATGTTTCACATCCAGCCCTCCTATTGATGATACATCCTGGAAAAAAGTTTTGTCCTCTTTTCAATATAAACATTGAGTTTCTGGTCCTCTGTAACCCCCAAGGTCACTTGTTAGTGTGCTGTCACTTCTCTGTTTAATCAGTATATTTTATTGGTGCATTCAAAAATGCCTCGTCTTTGCTGGATTTCGTGCTGCTGTTTTGAAGTCTCTCCCCACTTCGGATCATTCACAAGCTTTGTAGCTATCACTGTAGGTGCTGACTTCACTGTAGTCTCTGCCTCTGATGAGTAAGGTGAACAGAGCAGACTAGGGTAAATGCATGAAGGACCTTCTTAAATGTCACTCTGACATGATAACTGGTCTCCAAGTGCAGTTTTTCACTCCATGGCACATTCAGGTTAATGGGACTTCACCAAGATCATATTTTCCTATTTTGCTTCAAAATGTTCTGTAGGAAAATTGCATCCTGCATCTCTCTTAATTGCTATTTACCCAGTAAAAGAATTGGTCTGATATGCCTCATTCTTAAAAAAAAGAAAAAAAAAAAAAACAACAAAAAACCCACAAAAAAACTCTGCACTGGCTTATATTTGTCAACATATTGTTCTCTTGGGATTATAACATGGTTATTTAATTATTCACTGTATTATCTTTCCTTATTTATCAAAGTTAGGCAGATTAGTTTTGAATTCCCTGGCTCCTCCTTTTTCCTTTCTGTAAAGGTAGGTCCTCCCTCTGCCTTTTTCCAGCCCTTTGGGACATCCTCTTTAAACCTTGAATTCTTGCAGATAATTGCTAATAGCTCAGTCTGCTTTGATTAGTACCTTAATTACGCTAGTGGAAGTTTCATCAGGCCTCGTGAACTTGAAAGCATTTATCTTATCTGAAAACAGTTTGGGCAATTCTTTTTCTATCTTGGCTTTCATACTTATCATGTGCTAAATCAATTTCAAAAGTTAACTTTTACAAAGACTTGAACAGCCTTCTCTGTTTCAGCCATTATTTCTCTTCTTTATCCAATAAGAGGTTTGCCTGCGTTGTCCCGTTGCTTCTGGACATCTGGAAAGCCTTTTATATCCCTTGCTAGTTGCTATTCATTTTCCATTTACGTACTTGCGCTGTTCCTCTGTGTTCATTCATCAATTACGAGTCCACACTTCCACGTCTACACTAATTTCACTGACATGGCAATCTTCCACAAGCTGCTGGTGCTGTCTATTGCTCTTCAGCTATACCTCCTTTTCTCCTCTGCAACTCAGACTGCTTTGTGGCTGTCCAAATACAGGCTTGCATAGTAATTTTTTGCACTTCTTTCCTCCAGAATATCTTCCTGCAAGACCTGACTTACTACTTCTGTGGTGCCGTTGACATCTGCTTTCTAGAAGTTGGTGTTTGTTGTGTGGTTCTTACTCTTCTCGTGAACGTGACCATCATCATCGCCCTTACGTTACGTTTTAAAACTTCCATTCAGTTCCTGCCTCCTCAGCAGCACCAGGACTGAAGATGCACTCCTACCACAAGACCAACACCCATCTTTCTTGGAAACACAGTGTTTCCTGTAGTATTCTAAAACACGATGAACTATGTCCTGCCCTATTAAATTCATTAATGAATTAATTTCACCATCACCAAGTCTTTACTTGACTTGAGACTTGCAGTAATCTCAGCCTGGCTCACGCTCTGTGGGTGCTGCCTTGTATGCTGAAGTCAGGCTTGACACTATCAGTTTCATTATGGGATGCAGGAGTCTGTAAATTAAACCTTTTATGGAGCGATAACACCTCCGACATCTTCTTTACCCAGGGACCTTCCAGTGTTACACAGGGTATTGCTCATTCTCCAGTTCCCAAATACAGCGAAGATCACAAAGCATTCAAGCATCTGATGATGGTCAGGTGCTTGAAGGTCAGCTCATTATATTTTTTTTTGTTCTTCCAATGTGTAATTGCGTGCACTTATTTATATGGACTTCTCTGTAAAAATTTAATGCTCAGAAGGTTTGCCAGTCCTGAACACATTTGACCACCATCTTCGTGCTGTCTGGAGACCTGATACCCCCAAGACTCATTATTAATATCATTAAACAATCAGAGAGTCAATAATAATCTCATCCAGAGCATGAACTGGTCCTACTACAAAGGATCTACCTTCAGCTATGTTGTCAGTCTGAGGCAGTATCTCTGTCCAGTGTTTTTTCTGACTGCAAGGAAATGGAGAGAGAGAGATGGAAATTGAGATCTGTGCTCTTGTGTTGCACAGATGCTGCAATGAGTCTGGCACCTCTGGGCTCCTGTGAATGCGTGGACCCTGAGGCAGGGGCACAGGCTTTCCCAAAAGACTGAGGAGCAGGGGGCTCACTGTGCTCCCACCATCTTTACTAGCCTAGGCTTGGGTCTGACAGCCCTTTTACCCAGTGGCTATCCTTAAAACACTTCTTTTTTGTGTGTGCGTGTTGCTTGTTTGATCTTTCGAAGTGATGGCTGGCACCTCTACCTTGCCCAGTCGAGGCTGCTGGCCCCGTGCAAATCCTTGGAGCTTTGGATGGCTTTATCAGAAGTCTCCCCACTCCTGTTTAACGAGCACCATGGTTACAAACGCCGCTAGACTGATGATATTCACATGCAGGAAACAATGCAGGGAAAACAGGATTTGCACGGCTCCGGCTGCACTGCCCCAAGAATTGCAGGAAGTGATTGTACTTTATGAAACCGTCTGTGCTCTTCTAGATTGTCTATAGCTTTTAAGGTCAAGCCGTAGCACACCGCGTTTGAAATGCCCTTTGTAATAACGGGGACTGTTTATGAACCGGAGTACAGGCTGTATTGTTTACCCTGGGCTTTGGTTAAAAGGTGCTATATTTCAGCCTGTTTTGCAGGATGGCACGAGGAATCTATCATGGGCCTTTTTGGCATGGGCTTGGGCTGGGTTCAAAGGGAGAATGTCCATCATGTCATCTGAAGTATCCCCCAGCATGTAGAAAGTCACGCAGCAAGCACGGCTGCCCGCCACCGTGCAAAGCCAACAAAAGAGCCGGGGGGGGGTGGAGGGGGAAAATTGGGAGGGCCTGTCAGGGCCCCAGGGTGTTGCTCTGGGCACTTCCCAAAACAGCTAAGCTCACCCTTGGTGTAGGGAGAGGTGTGAGACCTGCATGGGATGTGCCAGACCCAGAGAAGGGCAGAGCCATGACCCCTGCCAGGTAACTAGGAAATTCTGGGAAGCAGCCATAAATTCAAGGTCCCTTCTCTGCTGATTCCCTGATCCTTTAAATCACAAAAGCATTGGCTGGTGCTGATGCAGGTCTGTGAAATGGGGTTGCAAACAATGTGTTTCTGCAAAGCGCAGCTGAATTAGAAGTGCTTAGGCGCTATTTCTCATGCTTGGCTCAGGTTTAACAGTACTGGGGTTAATAAGCACAGCACACGAGGCTCTGGCAATCAAATCTGCATGACTTAGGCTTGCCCAAAAAAAGTTTTCCAGCAGATCACAGAATCGCAGAATGGTTTGGGTTGGAAGCGACCCTAGAGATCATCTAGTTTCAACCCCCCTGCCATGGGCAGGGACACCTCCTACTAGATCTGTTGCTTTATATTTTATTCAATGCTGCAAATCAAAAGCATAGCTGCTAGCCACCTTCGGGCTGAGAGCATTGCTTTTTTTGAAAGTATATCACTTGTGCAACTTGCTGACCACCCAGAAAAGCTGTGTTTAAAATTAGTGCTTTTCGCATCTTGGCAGTGAAGAGGACCTGCCTGTGTGATTGGTGGCACTCCTGCTGTAAGGAGCTTAACAAGCTTGTGGCCACCTGTGACAACGTGGACACGTCAGAAGTATTGTGGGCGGTTAGTGACTTCTAGAGGCCATGGTGGAGTCTGGAAGCTGAGGAACATCCTCCTTCAAAAGTGAGCCTTCAGTTAGCAATCACACCAGATGGCAGGCAGGAAAATACAGGACAGCAGCCCAGGGGACGTGTAGGGACATGTGATGTGTCCCTGCCCATGGCAGGGAGGTTGGCACTTGATGATCTTTTAAGGTCCTTTCCAACCCAAACCATTCTGTGATGCTATGTCCAGCAGCATGCTGTGCTTTAAATCCAGTTTTAACTTGATCAGCGTGGAGACATCCCTCATGGAGGGCTTTGCAATCAAGATGAGATGTGCTCACAGGAGAGAGGGACCATCCAGCAGGCACTGGGAGAGGAAGATGGGGAACATGGCTGAAATCCTCCAAGGGTTGTTTGGTGGCGGTGTTTTGCTGACAGGAGCCTGGGCAGTGGATGCATGAACTCCAGCAGCAGCCCTCAGGTGAGGGGGCGTGAAACCAGCCCCTGCAGAGAAGCCTCAGCGTGTCTTGCTCTGGTTCACCTCTCCTTCCCCATGATCACCATCAGGGGGAAGAATTTACCCCCTTCAGTGAGATACAGTGGGCTCCTTGGTGCAGGGACGTTGTCTGAAACGTGTCCTAAACTAATCAGTCTGCTCTTGGTCCTGTTGATTTTGCTGTTTCTACATCAGAGGGAAAGATCTCCTGGCCTCAGAACAAGGGAAATACTTTGCTTAGGTAGGCAAAATCTCCTCTCTGATCAGAACCAAACCATGGAGAGCCATCCAGGCTGCCTGAAGTACAGCATTGTTTCCTAATAAATAAAACTCAAGAAGAGGAGTTAAAGGAACACATAATTAACATTTGCAGCTAATGGACTAAATACTTGCTTTTGATAGACATCTTTCACATCACATCACTCCTTTGAGCACTTTCATTTGTCTGTTTTATCCACCTGGTGAATCTTGACCTGAATTAAAATTGTGAGCAAGTCCAGAGCAGAAACTCAATTTAGATGGAGTAGTTGCACAGGAGTGTGTTTGCTGAGCTGCAGCTGGGCCTCCCTGTTGTCATTGCAACACCACTAATAGCTCCTGCTGCTGAGAAAGACGTAGGGAGGGGAAGGCACCCATCCCGGGCACTGCCAGCTCAGATACCAGTTTGGTAAAATCCTTTGGTACGGTCAGCATTTCCTCAGCAGAGAAAGCCGTTGGCCTCGGATACACCCTTTGGACATCTCCTCCCATCCTCCCTCTCCAACTCTTTCTGTAGTAGTCTTGATGTCCAGAAAAAATTGCTCTGATTCATTCCTCTCTGTCTTTATCCAAATTCTAGTACCTCACAGCATTGAAACTTCTAAGGAGCCTCACCAGTAGCCCTTATATATTGAGAAGAGGCAGCAGAGCTGGGCACCAGTCAACACATGCCCCATCCCTGGAGGGGTTCAAGGCCAGGCTGGATCAGGCTTTGGGCAACCTGGGCTAGTGGGAGGTGTCCCTGCCCATGGCAGGGGGTTGGAACTCGATGATGTTTAGAGTCCCTTCCAACCCAAACCATTCTGTGATTCTATGACTATGCTAACCCCCAGGTACTGGGAGGTGGGAGCTTCTAAGGAAGCAAGGGATGGACACCACTGTGGGGAAGGGACAGGTGAGAGGTGGTTCTGGCTAACAAAAATCAGAAAACAGAGGTTCTTCAAAGTATTAGTCACTTTGAAAAATCTTGGCAAAGATTTTGTGTGAGCAAGCATAAGGATCAAGCTTATTTTTATTGTTTAGCAGCTAATTTTGGTTAAAGTGTTAGATGCTGTTCAGACACAGTACACCATACCCTCCAGGGTATGTAAAACAGGAAAGTGAAGAAGTGGACAATGTAAATTTTTAAAATTACATTAACTCTTCTGGGTCTACTCATATGCCTAAGGTTAGTCATGAGCAATCTTTACCGGATGAAGGCCAAATAATCAGCTCTTTGCTAGTAGATCCCCATTTCTACCAACCCACTGGTCATCTTTCAGCAGGCATTGAAAAGTTTTGACACCCCCGGCATTGCTCGTTACAGCAGCTTTCGGTTTGTTCATTGTTCATTCCAGCAGTTTATCAGATAGGATCACTTGCTCTGTTTCCTGTTGGTTTTCTTCCTGGAAAACTGGAAGCATGTACCCAGGAAGATGATGATCACATTCCTAGAGCAAATACATGAAACTTCTGTGGTTGAAAAATGTTTCCGTACATACTGTACATGTGAGTAATGAGGAGAATAACCTCCCAAGAAGCAGCAGAGCAGCTGTCTTTATTTGAGACTCGGTTCTGGGACCTACTCTCTTTTTTCCACTGGATCACTTTGTTTGGTAGGACACATGCTACAACATGTGTTGTACAGGGGACACATGCTACAACATGGCACCCTCCCACCCTCAGGGCAGAGTTTTCCCACCCATTTTTCTACTAATTGGAACATTAGTTGTTTGGTTTGGACTTTGAATGTGAAATACTGAGGAGAGAGACCCAAAGCGGTGGTCAGCCAAAGGAATAATCTAAACTACTCGTGCAGGGGTGGCTTCTAAAATAATAGGAGCCTTTCAGGGAAAAGGCAGCAGTGTCAGACTAGATCTGATTTAGAAGCGCGTATCTGCAGTCTCACAGGCCAGGAATTTGCAGCTTAAGGGGGAAATATAGCAGAAGACGTTTAAATACTAGGAATGAGCAAATGAGAAAAGAATTTAAAAGAACGAAGGACTAGAAAACACTTGTTTGAGAAGCACTAGGAAAAATAGGGACTTCCTAACTTAGGGATAAACTAAACCACTTTATGGGGAGAAATGCTTTTATCAGTTAGGAGACAGAGGTGATAAAGCTTCCAAGGAAGGGAGAAAAGAAGCAACAGGGCAATAGGGTAGAGCCTGCACAGAGCATGAAGGCACAGAGGGCAGGCTGTCAGGGGAGCTCCTACAAGCCTTTCTCAAGCACCCATGGAAAAGGAGCAGAAATGGGCTTTGCCAGCATTTTGTGAAATGCCTGATAAACCTGTGCCCCAGCATTCTGCAGCCAGGCTATAAAAAAAAAAAAAGACTCAGTCCTGTTTGCAGCCTTGGTGACAACACTAGATGCAGCTGGTATTTATATAATTAATCTGAAGTCCCAAAATTAGGGGCAGAGTAATGGATGCAGGTTAGGAGCAAATGAGTAGCATCATGATAGCCTACCTGGCTGTCTATTTATACTCAGTTCAGATCTTTTGCTCTCTTTCTCCCCTTGCCCTGTCCATAAGGTGAGGAAATTGTGGGACATCCCTTTACCACCCTACTCAGCACAGGGACATCCAAAGCTGCAGCTGCTGAGGACGTCCTGTAGTTCCTACCCACTACCAGAGCACGGCTCTCTGGAGAACATAAAAATCAAGAGGGGGGGGGAAAAAAAACCCCGACAACCCACAAACCTGACATAAACTGCACGGGGAAACTTTTGACCAGTTTGGCTCCCTGCTTGTAACAACAGCTGTTAAGAGCTCTGCTTTGCTGGCCACCAAGCACAATTCCAAGGTCAGCAGATCACGACCCTTTATCAAATGATAAATATTTGCCTTCATAACCTCAGCACAGCTTGTGTGACTGGGGCAGGAAGTTAACTTCCACCAAAAGATGTTTGTTTGTTTGTGTCTAACAAGTGGTTGACACTGGTATCAGAGTCTCTACCGAGTCACCTAACTACGTGGCTGAGTTTTCCAGTGTAATGCACTTTGTTGCTGTCACAGACAGAACTGGTTGCCTCTGAAAATCAGCCTGTGCTTGTGAGTCACTTTTCTAATTCAAGAGCTTCACTCTAGATTATAGAATTTTCCAAGCTTTGGTTTTCTTTTCTTACAGTATCCAGAGTAATTCACACAATTTTAATTTTAAAATGTAAAATTAAAAGAGCGTTAGTATTTTTATAACTTCAGTCCCTGGTCAAATATTTCTTTCCTAATACTTTTCATTTTTATTATCGTTTCTTATTGTTAATTGTTTGATTTCAATCGACACATTAAGCCTCTAAGGCATTACACAAACTCATTCTTGCCAACCTGGCATCTCACAAACCTTCAATGACATTGCCCTTATTTTAAACATGATAAAGAACTTGAGATTCTTTTTACTTATGTTCTGGCTTTCCAGCCTCTTGGATACGTTCAAGTGGTGCTTTCAAGCTCTTCCCTATAGCTGCGCGGGCTCCTTTCTCTAAAGGGAAACTAGATGGCACAAAATCCCAAGAGCCCAGGAGCTGGGGTTTTAATTAGGCCACAAACTATTTCCCAACTCAAGGTTAAAGCTGGCAGCTTTACAGACAAGTCAGAAGAGATTAGACCCAAGGTATAATTGAAAGACCAGGCTGCAGAGCTGAGATATGTATTTGCATTTAGACCTCTCTGCAAAGCGCTCGAGTCCTCAGCACAACACTTAAAATAAATAAATAACTAAAAGAACAGTATCTTTAAGTCCCAGCAGGAGTGAAAGTGCTTTTCTCTGTCTTTTATATGAAAAGTTTGCACAGCAGCCAAGGGGAAAAAAAAAAATGTCAAGCAAACAAATGGCTGCTAAAAGAGACATTTACCTAAGACTCCTGCAACATGAAAGAAGCCCATGGAGAGTTTTTTTCTGGATGTTTTTCAACTATATGGACAGCTTTAAATAAACGTGAAAGGCTGAAATCCTCTACCACCACTATACATCCCCCTGGCTTAACAAGCAAATCCCTAAAGTATGTTTGTTGACAGATTAGTAACAATTGCAGAGTTAATACTGTTATTTACCACCACCTCCCTCCCTTTTTCTTTTCTTCCTCCTTTCCCCCTTGATGGTCTCAGAAGATTTGCCCGTATGTGTTTTATTTGCTCATTGATTCAGCTCAACTCTGGTTGAATCCAAAACAACAAGAGAAGGTGAGGCCTGGATTTCTTTTTTATTATGATGACTCTTTTTTGTCAGGTACTGTTTGTTTGGAGATTAGGGAGGCCTGGGGAAAAGGGGCGTCTGAAGCATGTCTCCTAGGATGCCTTATTAAAGGATGGCAGTTTCTTATCACTCCCCATCACACAGCTGCGGCCTCTTAATTCCTGTTGTTTCTCAATATGCATTCTTTAAGCATTTCCATGTTGACAGTGATATAATTTGTGGCATGCCCTCCCCCCTTTCCCTTTCTGCTTTCATCATCTCTGATTTGTTGCTGCATTTTTTTGTTGTTGTTTCGGGGTTTTTCTCTGAACTTGCAGGGAGCTATTTTTAAGTTTCACCAAGTTTTAAAACTGAAGAGAAAACAAAAAATGAGCTCTGGGTGGAAGAATAAGCAGCAGATTTTGGGAATGCTGGCAGGTGGGAACAGTATAGACTCTGGCAGCTTTTCAAGGAGGATGGCTGGGTCTTGAACAGACATTTTTAAGACCAAAATGTGGTCCATGTGGTAGAGCAGTCCTGAACGGCTCTGAAACCCAGAGGTGATGAGGTCATATGAAGTGTATAGGCTAGAGGCTCAGAGATCAGGCAGCTGCAAGCAGCTCCAGCGCAGTAAGATTCGGAGCTCCTTGGAGGGCAAACCCCCTGGACAAAGGGTTGGTGAGCCTTGGCAGTGAACAGAAGCATCCAGAGGGGCTAGTGGGCTCCCATTTGATACAAAACACAAAATTTCCTTCGTATGTGGCTGACCCAGAGTGCCATGCTGGAAAGCGTGCTCATTTAACTGGAAGGGAAGAATCTGAAGGGGTGGAAGTGATGGAAACACATTGCTCTCCCTGGATCAGGGTACCCTTAAGATGCTCTTTAGTCTCCTTCACCTGCACTCAAAAATGCCATTTTGATTTGCACGGGAGGCTGAGAGATGAACATCGGAGGTCATTGCTTCATGCTCAAGTACGGACTTAATGTTCAGTGTCAAGTGCCTAGGCTAGTCACAGTGAATTAGAGGTCTGGGAAGGAAGCCCCAGAAAGGACAGCAATACCAGAAAACCTTTCCAAGCAAGGGAGGAAGGCAGAACAGCCAGAGGCTTTCCTGAGGAGCCCCATACCCCTGAAGCCCCAGAGGAAGTCAGGACAAAGGAGGAGTTTGCTCTGGTAGATGAAGACTGGTTTAAGGAGCGGTTAAGTAATCTGGACACCCATAAATCCATGGGTCCTGATGGGATGCACCCGCAGGTGCTGAGGGAGATGGCAGAAGTCATTGCTAGACCACTCTCCAT
>VZTO01006419.1:389040-409319 GCA_013400615.1 Syrrhaptes paradoxus
CTGGAACAGGCTGCCCAGAGAGGTGGTGGAGTCTCCTTCTCTGGAGACATTCAAAGCCCGCCTGGATGCGTTCCTGTGTGATCTGATCTAGGTGTTCCTGCTCCGGCAGGGGGATTGGACTAGATGATCTTTCGAGGTCCCTTCCAATCCCTAACGTTCTGTGATTCTGTGTTTGCTCCCAATGGTGCTGTGGTGGCTGTTTGCTCATGGAGCAGGGTTTGCATACAGCCCCTCCAAGTTTCTCGCCAGCACCCCAGAGACCCTTTGGAGGACTCTGTGGCATCCCTGGAAGGTTATTGGACTTTGTATTTTCCTTTTTTCACTATCTGACTGTGGATTTAGGAATGAGAAAAGTCTTATCTCTCGTTTCAGGTTACGTTCTCCCTCCCCAGAAGTATAGTGCCCACCATGACATTGTGAATACTGGGAATAAGAAAATAACAGAACGGGGATCACTAGGAATACAATAGCTCACTGAAAAGTTAGTTACTATTGCCAAATTAGTGACTATTAAAAAAAAAAATCCTCTCCCCTTAAATTACCTGTTGTTCCTGCCAGGCAGCTCATACGCTGGATATAAATTAAATAATGATCTGTAATAGAGCCAGTAGAGCCGCTAAAGAAAGCACCCACAGAACATTTCAGACAAAATAAGGAAGAGTTTTCAATGGCCAAGACATTACAGCACCATCTGAAATTCCCTAACGTGTCTGTCCTTAGAAGGTCAGCATGGAGAATTATCGTGCAAAGCAAAAACAGACCCGCACAACAGAAACAAACAGGCATGCAGAGAAAGGGAGTGACTGGGTGCTTTTGCATTGTGTACCCACAGAGTGCCCATTTTCCTTGGCTTTGCTGCTGTTTTCCTTCCTTCTAGGCATTGCCACTCGAGTTTGCTCCTGACTGCTGTGTCCCAAGTGGAGCAGTTGTCCCCCTCATGGTCTGGGCTTTCTTCTGGCAGGAGTATGGAGTCTCAATTTCTTCACTTCGAGCGAGATGCCTTTCCTCCTTCCTAAAGTTTACCTACTGAATTCTTTAACATCCCAGCGTGACTCAGCTCTCGCTGTGACAGGAGTATTCCAAACAGAGAAGATCCTGGTAACCTGTGGGCTGGCCAGCCTGTTGTGTTGATGCTCAGGGTAGTTTCACCAACATCTTTTAAGGGTGCAAAGGCAAGCTGAAGATCAAGCTGATAATTACTCTTACCCTGGGCCTTTGGTCTTGCCTTGGCGTATTTGCTCAGGTTACTTGTTGAAGTGTCCTGCTGTTAGAACCTGGGTTTGTGCTGTGGAAACGGGTCAGGGGCTGTAGCTGGGCGAAACAGGGATGGTGTTGGAGAGGGGCAGAGGAAATTGCTTCCCATACATTGGGAATCGTGGCAGTGACAACTCAAATGTGTTTACTGGTACTTAGGATAAAACACAACATGCCTTTGTTTTGGTTCAGGGGTTTTTTTTGTGAGAGTTTTCTAACAGAAAACTGCAATACCTTAGAGTCAAGGGATTAGGTCCTTGCTTCTGATTTCTTTGACTGTAAAAATCAGATAAAACTGTTAGACTTTTTTTTCTCACTGCCCTTGTTGTTATTCTAGAAAAATTAGAAAAAAAATTTAGAAAAATTTCTAAATCTGAGATTTCACAATTATACAGAGTTCCCCTGAAAAGGGACCTCAGGAGATCTTCAACGGCATCCCTCTGAAACAAGGTATTCACACATTCAGAGTTTCTGGGTCTGTTTTCAGTACTCCTCAGTGTAACCACACAGCACCCTGACTGCTCCTCACAGACTGCATTTCCCAGCCTTTTCTCATTCCTCTTGCTCAGCTCTGCGCCCAGCCTACCTCAAATCTCTCCTCCCTGAAGTGCAGCCCCCAGTGCCAGATCCAGGGTCCAAGCTGAGGCCTCAGCAGCACTTGGTAGGGGATGGATTTGAGGAGATGAATACGAGTGTGGTGAGAAGCTGGACCTGAGGGCTCCCTCAGGAGACTCCTACTGCCCCTTTCACCTTGGTGTTGATGTTGATTTTGGAGACAAGTCCTCCAGGCTCATCAAACACACAGAGCCTCAGGCATCAGGATGCTCGTCTAAAAGCATATGGCAAACCACTGGTACTCATAAAATGCCAACTAACCTTGCAAGCATCTGGTTGGGTTGGGGATTTTTTTAATGTTTGGGTTTCTGTTGAGGAAGTCTGGTTTTTGCTCACGTCTACCTGGGTCTGATGAGACAGGTCTCCTCTGAGCAGGTCTCTCACCTCAGCCTTGCCAAGACTTGCAGAACAAGCACTGCCCTGTCTCATTTCACATGTTGAAAGGCTGTTTTCAGGTATCACCTCCCTTGTATTTTTTTTCTACACTTTTCCTATTTTTCCTCCCATTTTCCAATCCTTTTTCCCTCAAGACATGTGAGATTCATCTCTCCCAAGAGAACCTTTTAGATAAAGAAAAAAAAAGGACACTGCAATGTAAAGGGTGCTCAAGTACACTGCCCCAGACACAGGTTCAGCTTCTGCTCCTGCATAATGTTGGTTCTCTATGTGCCAGCCAGTGCTTTAACCACCAGGTTGTTCAGTCTCTCACAGACACCAGCCTCTTCTATCAGGTCATGCAAGGATCGGCTTTTCTATAAATGTTTTAGGAAGCTGAAATCCAGGAGAAAGCCTGTTGCTGCCAAGTCTGGTTAAAAAGAGATATTTACGTCCTTGAGGGAGCAAAGCTGAGGCCACATAGTTTTGAATTGTTAGATGGCGTTGTTATCTTGCTGGCTTCAGGAGAGCCTGTTCTTAGGCACGCTGTTCTGAGCGGTGTTTTAGGGTATTGCTGACTTTTTAGGGCTCAAAGTCAAGAAGAGTGCCAGAAGGCTGGACCAGCAGTGAGTTCCAAATTGATGGAGTCAGGTTGGCTTGGGGCACAACAGAGCTTGCTGCAGTGTGATGGGGAGGGAGCATCCTGGTGGCAGCCATCACCCATATCCCACGGTGCTAAATATCATACCAGGAGGTACCCGGGTACCTGTGTGAGCCAAACAGCAGCTGCCTGTCACATCGTGGTGTGCAACACCACAGCCGTGGGGATAGGAGTGTGGGGTGGAATTTGCCTGGCACTGATGAAGACCATGAAAGTGGCTTTTTTCTAGGCATTAGGAGAGGCAAACTTCGTAAGTCTGAGAAACACGTGCCTGCACTATCCTTTCAGGTTCAGGCTGGGGATCTAAGCTGCTTGCATTCACTTCTAAAGCAGCCGTATTTCATCAACTGATCACTCAGTACTGACTTCATTTTTTTCTGATGCATCAAACTGTGTATGCTTAAGTATAATTAGATAAATGTTCATTTTTAAAAAACTTATTTGAACATTTATTTTATGTACTTCAATTTACTTTGTCAGTGGCAAGCACTTGCAGTTGAAGTTAGGAAGGTTTCCAGTTTTCTTGTTGAGCACAAACTTGGAAACCTAATTTTTGAGCTGAACTTTTTTTTTTCTTTTCAACAAAGCAACTTTACTTACTGCTATTATTTACAATTTTTATTTTAGTATATACTAGTTCCTGCTGTGAACAGAGGCATTTTTTTCCGTGAACTCCAGCTTTTACTGGTCCCAGCAGTTTGGCACTAAGCTGAGGTGTTGGTGCCCTCTAGTGAACAACGCCTCATGTCAAGAGGAAAGCGCATGTTTCAGCAATTAGTCGCTGCCGTGATCATCTTCTAGAGCTTGCACTCTGCTTTCACATTTTTATCAACTTTCAATATTAAGAAGCAGAAGTCTGCACCTCTGCATCCCCAAGGGTCGCTGTTAGTGGAGCAGAGCTAACAATCCGCAGTGTACCATTTAGCAAACGCTGTTGGCAGCATTTTCTAAGTTCACATTGCCTCTAAGCAAGTTGCTCTTCTCTTATGCTTGTATTACTTTTATTTGTAGGGTTGCCTTGTATTTGTAGCGTCACCTTGTGCCGCACACTCACCTAATGCCCCCCAGATACTCTTTCCCTGCCTCCCCTCACTGCGTGTGCAAGCTTGGACGTTGTGCCCACACTGCCTCTTCCATCAGCATCACCCCTGCCCAGCCAGCCCTCTCTCCTTGTCCACCAGGACTTTTAAGTACATTGAGGTCTCACATGTTTTTTAATACATGTTCATACAGACAGGCTTTGATCCTTGATGCTACCCACCATGATGTGGAGAGCAGCAGGAAGGTAGCCGGTGATACCCGGTGTTTATAACTGCATCTGCTGGTTAGTGGTGAATGGTCAACCAAGCCATGGTGCAATGTTTTTCCGTTTACTTGTTAGGGGGGTGTCACTGTTATGATCAGTACATCACACTTGGAAGCCTCTGTGAGAAATCTACTTGCTGAGAACTGGACGTCTGCATTTTCCTGGTGGGCTGGGCCAATCTCTGCAAGTTCTTCCTGGAGAAATTAAGGTGTTTATATTTACATTCATTCAAATTAATGGTGTGTGTGGTCTGCATTTAGCTAGGAAAATGTTGACTGACTTTTCTCTAGTTGAGGTTATTGTGGCCAGGGTCTGTCAGGACTCTGAGGAATTTGGCCCTCATGCTGCATCATGCTGGGAAAAGCTGAAAACATGCCCAAGGGCTTCACTGCTCTGCCAAATGCAAGCAGGGGAACACTGATGGCAATAAGTTAGAGAAGCAGTTTGCTGCAGTCCTGGCTCAACAGTGAGGCACAGCACAGTGAGGTGTCCCAAAGGACCGCTGGCCTGTATGGATGGGACATGAGCACGTGGGACAGAAGATGCTTAACATCAAACGGGCAGAGATGCTGCTGGATAAGGCTAACATTAGACATCTTCTGTATCACCTGGATAAGTCATGTCTCTAGGTCACTCTGAGACTGGCAAAGCCAGTGGGAGAGCTCCCAGAGCCTAGGCAATGTGGGTTGTGGGAATGAGAAGGGCCGCATAGTCCGTGGTACAACTGTCTCCTAGTAACTGTCTGTATCAAAGGTTCAAAGTGGCATAAAGAGGCAGAGAAGAGATTTGCTCCTAGGTTTCTTGTTTGGATTTAATCGGTACTTCCTAATGCCTAAATGCTTTAGTCTCAATTTAACACTAACATATAACTTATTCTTAGGCTCCCTGAAAGTTTCCTGGGATGACAAGAGTAACAAACATAATGTAAATCTTCCTTCTGGATAAGTGCCTGACTTACTTGTCAAGAAAATGGGGCTATTACACGATTCTAGCTATTCCAGACAATTACAGTCTCTCTGTACTATACATACTGCAATGCCAAGTGGATGTTTTTTCTGCAGTACTTAATGCTGATCTTGGCTGATGGTCACATTTCCTTACTCACAGATACCGCCTAGGTTTGACAGGTATCTCAAACTGCACCAAAACCTTAAATCAACCAGAGAGTGCTTATGCAGTGGCTGCTCAAGTGACATCCATGAAAAACAGCTGACAGAGTCAATGTGCATAAATAATGCACTTAACCAGCGTGTGTTCAGGTTAACTGTGTGGGTAGGTTAAAAACTGCCTTCGCTGAATATGGCTCTCCCCAGCAAACCCAGTCATGATCCTCCCCGTCAAACACAGGAGAAAGCAAGCAGAAGTCTGCAAGTGGAGGAGGAGAAAATTGGCAGAGCCTGGGAAAATTTCAAACCCTAACGCTGGGATCAGCACAAAATCTCCAAGCTCAAGAATGACAAAATCACCTTTCATCCAGGAGTTGCAACATATTTTTCAAAAGAAGCGCTTGGAAGCTATCTACCTGCCTAGGTTCTTTCATGGCAAAATGGTAGGATCTCACTTTCCTGTTAATTTGACAAAAAATGCCGTATATTCAGATGACTCAGTTCCATGCATTTATAGGCATGTCTGTTTATGAGAAGTAAAGAAAGCATTTTAGATATTTGAGAAAAGCAAGTCTATAAATAGCAGTATAATTCAGCTACAGATGGGCAGAAACTCCAGCCCTTCCTCTGAACATTTCATGCTTTGGGGCACTTGGAATCCGAGTCTGACGTTTGCACCATTAAAATGTTTAGAGTCCACCTACACACAATTTTCAGCAGACATTACTTAAGTCACATCTTCCCTCTCCCTGTTCCCCTACCTCTCCCTCTTTCTTCCCCTTTCTGCTGTTAAAACCTGAAGATTTTTCACAGAAACTTATTTTTATAGACTCTATTAGTGCACTATCCCCACTAAACACTTCCATGAAATTCTCTATTAGACTGTAACCACCCACAGGCTCTGTGGCATCCTGGTGGATTTTCAAAGTTGATTTCATACAAGTTTCTCACAGAGCACATTTTAAATGTCAAATTATAACTTTAAGCCTGTGATAGTATATATAGTAATTTCATCCTTTTCCTTCCAGCTTTTGGAGGAAACTTTTTCTTCCCTTTTGCACACACAACCTCCACAAGCTGTCTGATGTTTCCCATCATAGTTCACAGAGAAATTTGTCTTTTGAGAGATGCACACCATTAAAAAAATTCAGCAAGAAAAGGAGATTTTAGAAAGTTATTACGTAAGGGAAGCCAAACTATTATGTAAGGGGAAGAGTGCTACGGAAGGGAAGGAACACAAAGTGTTCTGCAAACTTAACTCCTCGAAGACCTGACAGGTGATTATATCCTTGAGAGCTTGTCGATTTTTCTAATAGTATCAGCTAGGTTGATTAAGAGCATCGTGTCTGCCTGGAAACCTTCCTCCACTTGTTTCTCCAGACTGTGATGAGCCACAGTGATGCTGCCACTGCAGTCATACATTGCATTGTGGCTGGAAGGTGTTCTGGCCCTGTGGTGGTGAGGTCGACCTGAGCAGAGATTATACAACTTTATATTTTTAAACACCAAGCTGGACTGGTACCTACCTCTATTCCCCCTTGTCCATACAATTCTGTTAAGTTTATGTGAGCATAATGACTTACAGTGACGCTTTTAAATTCTGGAAGCAGCGTCTAAGGCTCAGGAGTCCTCCAGCTGCTCCATCCACCCCTGCAGCTGGATATGAATTCGGCAGAAACGGGACCCTCGGAGAATGGGGCTGTTCCTGATCAGCCTTCCTATCTCCATTGGAGTAGGCAAAAGCCCTGTGCAGCATTTTCCTCCCTTTTTCATTGCTAAACTCTGCCCCTGCTTTCGCTTGTTTGGCATTTATCACGGATATATTTCCCATGCAGAGTATACCCTGGATTTACAGATCGTACAGACAGAATAGGCGGAGTGAAAGAAGGCTCACAGTCCTGTGTTTTTCTAAAAGACTCAGGATAGAAAATCCTCCAGAATTAAGCTGGAGACTTAATAGGCTGGGTCTACTCTTGAATAAATTATTAGCTGGTGTATTAACAGAAACATTAATTTAAGGTTTAAAGCTGTTAATGTGACCACAGAAGCAGTCTTATTACAACATGCAAAATGCTGAGTTTATACTGCCCTCTTCTGTAGTACATTAAAAATTAAAACAAAATTAAGGCCATAAACTGTTCTAAGAAACTAAATCCTATTTAGTATTGAAGATCCCTCTATATTAAATTCTCCCTCTGGGTCAGCTTTTTCTTATGGTTATTATTTCTGAAAATATTGTCCCTAGCCAGAACATAACATTTCGTGTTCGCTTTTTCCTTTCAAATTGGCCTTTGCTAATAGTTCTGCAGAGTAGGTGTCACTTCCCAAAATACTGCTGTTACGTAAAGCCTGATTGATATGAGCTAAGGTGGGCAGAAAAAAGTTATCAAAATGTGACTGTTTGAAAGAGAAGAATGTATTTTTGTTTAAAGCAGTGGGAGGGCATAATTACCTGCACTGAGAATGGGAAAGATTTGAGCTTATATTGCTGCCACGAAGGTCTATAGAGAGCAGACCTCCCTCTTTGTGCACTCTGCAGAGATATCCACCTGTCCTGGTTTCAGCTGGGACAGAGTTCACTTTCTTCACAGCAGCTAGTGAAAGGCTGTGTTTTGGATTTGTGCTGAGCAGAAGGCTGATCACACACTGATGTTTATAGTTGCTGCCAGGACAGTCAAGGACTTTTCAGCTTCTCTGCTGTGCCAGTGTCTGCAGGGGCAGGAGAAGCTGGGAGGGAGCACAGCCCCAATTACTGGCCTAGGATTTGACCTTAAGTTTAGGATTGAGACCCAAACTGGCCAATAGTCTATTCCATATCATGCACGGCATGCCCAGTATGTAGATGTGGGCTCTCCAGAAGCTCACTCCCTTTTTGCTCCAGGTCAGCTCTTGCTCCAGGTGGTCCCTCTCCCAGGGTCATCTCTCTCCCTCAGTCAGCTCTTGGGCACTCAGGCTCTTATCTCTATTCCGGGATTGTGATTTTGGGACTCTCCCTGCTCTAGGATTGTCAGACAGGAATGGGCTGAGCCTTGGTCGTCAGTTAGTGAGCATTATCGCTCATTTGTATATTTCTATATATCACCATTATTCTTATTATATGATATTATATTATCATTATTATTTTCAATAGTATTGTAGTTTAGTTGTTAAATCGTTCTTATGTCAACACACCAGTCTCTTTTCCCTTTACCGCTTTAGTTGTCTCCCCCATCCTCAGGAGGGGGGAAGGTGAGTGAGCTGCATTGTGTTTTGCTGCTAGCCAGGGTCAAAACCACGACACCACCATACAGGACCAGGGGTTTCTGAAACCCCATTGCAGCCATCACGTAACGGCCAAGCACCACCATGCCCTGTATCCAAAGACTGTTACCCATCGGGGCAATCACACTGCACATATAAGGGTCTCTGCGCGTCTTAGCGTTGAAGGATGCGCAGCATCTACCTAACAGGGGAGCAGCGGGTCACTGGCTGGATGTGCTCTGTGTGCCATGCCACGGGGCTGAGGACTGGCCCGCTGACCCTCGTATGGAGAGCCAGGTGGGGTGAGAAGGTCATGGATGCGTCCTGGTTGTGAAGTTGCTGCATGGCAAGGTGAAAACAAAAACAATCACAGTGAAGCCTCGATACCCGGAATTTATTTCATATTCAAGGCATGCTTCTTGTCAAGGGACCAGAGAGAAGCTGTAAAGCTGTGTTTCAAATACAGATAGGTGCAAATTTCTAGCTTCTCTCTTTTAGGGGATTTTGTTTGGATCTACTGCTAAGTTTGGAAGAGTAGCTCTTAAAGCCCTCCCTTTAAATCCCTAAGCCAGCTATTTGCAACGTTTCTTTCCTCCGAAACCCTGGGAATCCTGTTTTCTGCAGTGTCTCCGCCAAGCTGCCATCCCCTCAGCAGGTGTACAGAGCTTGTTTTCGCCACAGAGGCCTCCGTCTTAGCCCTGTGATGAGGTCTTTCCATGTAGGTTCATTAAATTCAGTCTATCCAGAAGCTGTTTTGCTCACTCAGTAAGTTGTAACAGAGAGCAGGAAGGACTTGCACGTACGCAGCATATTGCAGCTCTGAGAAATATTAGAGCAGGTCTTCAGAAAAAAGAAATCCAATAAAAGGGACTCTTTGCTGAACAAGTTATTTTAAGATGTGTTTTCGCTTCTTAATGATCTTTCAATTACTACCTTCCTGATCAATAATGAGAACGCCAAAGCAAACCCATTTGCAGCAGCACTATTTTTTTTGTAATTTTGCTTTATAACCGATATAATAGGGCAGTGACTCTACAGCACAGCTGTCATCACTGTTAATCTATACATGTACAGAAGTCTTGTAAAACAATTTGTCAAAGCATTTCATTGAAGTAAGGGTAGCTTCAGGTACTTCTTTAGTCTCTGGTACTCCAATGGCTTTTCTACTATAATGCTATTCCAGCATTTTATTCCTGAGATGAAATAGCAATTGACCAGCAAACTTTTTTTTTTCTTGAGTATTAGTACATCTTTTGCTTTTCTCTTTTCTCCTGCAGTGAAGATCTTTAAGAAGTGTTACAGATAATCAGCAAGTTCCCTTAATGCTCTGCAATACATATTCTTCAGGCCTGCTTAGCTCTGCTTTTTAAGAACTCTTAAAAAAAAATTGTATTAACAACCTGTTTTTTACAGGATTCCCTTGCTAATTGCTCATACTCTGTCATCATATTTTTCAAGTTAAATTCAGGTTTCTCTACTGTCATTCTGATCACGTTTTCTAGAGAATGTAAATTTGCTTTTGTTCTACTTGGCAGCCAACAAAAATTAATTTAAAAAGTAAGTTCAAGCAGCAAAATTCAAGTCAAAACTTTGTCAAAGTCCAGCTATGGTCCAGCTAGGGGTGGTGAAGACTCATTCCACGAGCTTTGGTGACAGAGATGTTGTCTTGACCAGATGCTGTCTGGGAACTACACGGCAGCTGCAACCAGACAGTGGAATTTCAGTGATATCGATGTGATGGGGAAGAGCATGTGGCCTCGTGGTCTATGGTCACTTTTTATCATCCAGCTTCTTCACCCTGAGAGCTGGAGCCCTGCAGACAACAGGGCTGAAGAGCTGGTAAGGACCTGCTGGTTAAGTTCAACTTTTTGACAGGGCCTGTAGCCCAGTACGACAAGGGGTAATGGTTTTAAACTAAAAGAGGAGAGGTTTAGACTAGATATAAAGCAGAAATATTTCACGCTTAAGATGGTGAAACACTGGCACAGGTTGCCCAGGGAGGTGGTAGATGCCCCGTCCCTGGAAACATTCAAGGTCAGGTTGGACAAGGCTCTGGGCAACCTGATCTAGTGGAAGATGTCCCTGCTCACTGCAAGGGGTGGGACTAGATGCCCTCCATGGTCCCTTCCAACTCAAACTATTCTATGATTCTAAGTTCAGAGGAAGGATAGGCTCTTTCTTACTGCAAGGAGCCAACTTGATAATTCGCGAGCCACCGCCAGCTTGTTCTCTCTGCAGAGCCAAGCCCTGCGAAGCCAAGTGAAGACCTCAACTCACGCAGCACTCCAGCAAAGCAAAGGCATAAACAAGTTTTCACTGCTGTTGACCAAAGCACAGCATTTTCCTCTGCTGGGAGTCAAGGCTCATCGAGATCTCCCACTCTGTTTGCAGTGAAAGAAGGGCTTTCACAATAGAAAGGCTCAATAGAAGCAGTTGCTACGTGGGAGGATATTAAAAAACATGATTGGCATCACACTTTCTTTCTTCTGTCTCCTCTATTGTTTGAACTCCAAGAACTGCTGGAACGTGGTTGTTCCTGTGGCTAATTTTATTACCCTCTCCTCTTTCTCTTATTTTCCCACTCCACTCATTAGCATTTGAAGAATAACTTGAAGCAATTGCACCCGTGGCAGAAGGGTTGTATTTCCCAGACCTTTACATTGTCACAAGTGTAAGCCCACGTCTTGTGGGTATAAAACTTACAGCTGCATCTATCGCATCCAGCAACAAGGGTCATGCTCCCGCTCTGCCCCAGGGGCAGGATGGAGGAAGGAGAGCTGTTCCTGCGCTGGGGGTGTGTAGCTCACAGCTTGTGCTGTGTGGCTACCTGAGCATGGTGCCAAGCCCTCGTGACATCTCCTGTGGGGCCACCACCAGCCCCCCTGGACTGGGGCTGTGCCTTTTCCAGCTGATCACACAGATGTACTCAAACACTACACTCTCCATATAACCCAGTCAATGGGGTTGAGCTGGCACAGAGGCGAAGCAAACCATGCTTGTTATCTGACTGGTACAGGATGGGTCCCCCATTTATTTTCTATCAGAGGCCATGACCCCTTTGTCATGCCACAGTCAAATTTTGGCAGACCCAAAACCTCAGATGTCCTTGCCTGGAGTTTAGGGCAAAGCCACAGGTATTGCTTTTAGAGGCTTCTCAGGCTGAGACGTGCTTGTGTTTTATTTCACTGTTGTGAAAACAGAATTAGAGACCTCTTTACAACCAACCCCTTTTGCCAGCACTTCCTGAAAGATTTGTCTAAAATCTGTCAGCGGCTAAATCTAGTTACAGCCTATGGCAAAAAGTACGGCTGCAAAGCTGAGAGTCATAGTGTCTTTCCTCTCTGCCAAAGGGAGACCTGGGAATTTGTTTGTGATCAACTTCACATAGAGAATCATGTTTTCTAATGCCCTTGCAAGGGAAACAATTGCTAACGGATCCTGTGCTTCAGCAGCATCTCTCTCCCTGCTGTGTTTCCCCAGTGTGTAGGTAGAGCAGCAAGCCTATGCAAACCTTTTGTCCTTTTGCAAATTGAAAGAGAACAGCTCCTGCCTGCTCACAAAGATGAGAGCTAGAAAGTTATGAGAAAAGAACTGTTAACCACTGACTTCTGAAACCTTGAAAAAAGAAATTCGATAATGAAAGCCACTGTAATCAAGGAGACAATACTGTAATGAGGGTGAAGGTAAGATTTTTCTAAGGTAGGAAACTGCACTGGGTAGGGGTAAACCTCTCAATGTATTTCTGCATGTCTGCATGTATTTGCCGGAGTGAGGAGGACTTTGAAACATGTTCTGGGACTGTGTGTTGTTCTTTATTATAATTGCCAGTGCTACAGCAGTGCCTAGCAATTCTAATGAAGTATAAGATCTTACTGCAGAAGTAATTGTATTAAGGACGAATTTAAAAAAAAAGAAGTGACTGACTGTCTCAGGCATTTCAGGCAGAAAAGAGTACAGAACAAGCACCTAGACTGGTACTGTGTCAACAGGTTTTAAAATATGAGTCCTGTGAGAAATAAAATATAGGAAAACTAGAGGTCGCCTTCCATATATTTAACCAATAAAGGGACTCATGGGCAGACCCTAAGGAAAGGGAAAGAAATGAGGGGAAACATTAGACTAGCAGCAAGGGTAATGTCTTGAGGCTATTTTAAAAAGCCTCGAAGACACCTTTTGGAATAAATACTGTTTGAATACAGTAATAAATACAGTTTTACTCAGGGGGAGAAAATTCCAGTATAGAGATCTCAAAATGTTATTACCATCTTCGTTCCTCATGTTCACATCTCTCTAGCAATCTGGTCGTGGTGTTTCCATACCATTCTCCTTGTACTTCATATCTGGTGGTCACTGTACTATTGCTCTGCTGCCCAGCTGTGAGTGGTTTCTAAGCGCAGCACACAAATCATCCAGGGGACTTTGCACTCTCTGCTTAGCACTTTGGCTTCAGGTGTGCATAATATTTCCTAGTGTCTTTTTTTCCCCCCCTCCCCCCGCCCCGAGTGCTCTCACTGGTTCACTCTCGCTCCCCTCTCTGACCTACAAAAGTTCCCATCTTATCAAAGAGAAGCTTCTGCTGTGAGCTGAAGCCACGTCATTTTGTTTTTTCATGGCTCTGCTGTTCCCAGCCAGGGCCAATATTTCTGGAGATCAATACATTTTATTTTCTATGGACATATTTTCAACCTTGTTGCTTTTCAGTGTAGTACCTTCCCTGTGCAGTGCTTTGCTGAAACCTTTGTCACAAGACTAATGCCCTGAGTAATCAGTAAATAATAAGACGGAGATAGTTCTAGAGCTAAGGGGGAAATCCCAAGGGAAATACTCTGTGCTTCCTTTTAAAAGCCTGTAAGGCCCCCAGCCTCATGAAAGCTCGAAGGGCTAATTAAAGGGCTTTACAGAGAGCAAGTATCAGAGGACTGAATTTTTGCTCTTCATCTTGACCAAGAGTATGACTTTACTCAGTTCACAGCCCAGCACTAATTTCTGTTCCTTGGAGACAAGCTATGAGGTAGAGGAAGTTGGTTCCAGTGACTGGATAACTGCATGGCTGAAGCACAACCTTTGCAGAAGTCAAGCCTAGGAAAAGGTGAAGATCCAGCTGAGTGGTGCCATGCTCCTTTGGCCAAGATGTGGTAGAGAGGGAGGAGACCTTGTTGAGACCTGGAAACCAGAATTGTTAATGGTCCCTACTTCTCATAGCAGAGGAGACTGAACAGTTATTCAACCCCTGTACATCTGCTCTGCAAGTCTCATGATTTTATAGCCTTTGTATTCTTTATCCTGACAAGGTCATCTGCCTCCCAGGAACTCCTGCCAGTCCATAGGCCAGCTCTAGCCCATTTCCCTTGCACCCTTGGCAGCCTTATTGAATCCTAATGCGCAAGTCCCACTGTTTAATAGAGATATTGCTGTATTGATCTACTGTCAGACAAGTTGGTAGGGGTTGCAGCTCCTAGAAGGAAGTCCAGGGCCACAGGTGATGCTTTCAGTTCACATGGTTCATTGGCCTGTCTGCTTCTTGGCATGGAAGAACCCATGACACTGAAAATCTATACAGTCATGAAGTAATCCAACACTTCACAGCTGTTAAAAAGTTCAGCCCTTGCTGAACTCAAGAGACAGGCAAAAGTTTTGCCAAGTGTGTTGTGAAAGTGCCTCTCTTCATCCACCCCCACATCTGAGACAGAAGAGCTCAGACCCAGCTAATGATGCTGCCCTTCTCTAGCACTACAGAGACACCTTGAGCTATTTCACTGTGTCCCACGATGGAAATGTACACATGTGCCACTGACATCCAAACACTTGCTGCCTCCGTATGCAGCACATTCCCCATAGTTTGATTCTGTATTACACTTTCACTTTTTTAAAAGTTCATTATGTGGGAGAAGATAATGCAGGGACAGCACAACCTTATTCAGCGGCATAAATGGGTTTCTCTGGCAACCATCATCAAGCTGCATTACATAGTAACTCAGGGTAGAAGCAGCTATATTTAGGTTCTGGGTCTGCTATTGCCCTATCTTTCTCACTGCAGAAAATTAACATGTATCTGTGCATCTAGTTCAAGGGGTTGGGGTGGGGGGGAATCCATCCATCCGTCCACTGCCAGTGAGGTAGGGATGTGACTTTGAAATGTGAAAAGGTCTGCCTGACTAACTTCACTATCCTTCCCTTTTTATGTTTTGTTTTTACAAAATTTCTGATTCTACATAAGTTTCTTAGCCTGCTCCAGAACCTGGAGACCTCCACCACGGGGCCCCTTGCAGGGCACCATAAGCCTTAGAGGACCTGGAACTGTCCATCCTACTCATAGTGTGCAGAGCCCAAGCACCCGAAGGCAGGCTCCTGATTCCCATTTAAATCATCCTAAATGTCTCAGAAGTTCAGAGCCTGGCTACTTCAGTATCTGGTAACACTTCAGCCAAAGACAAAAGTCAGAGGTGTGTTTACTGAACATCCCCAGCACCACCATAGGTGCTCAATGCATGGAGAGAGGGTAACAACAGCCCCACTTACGGTCGCAGTAGCTGGAACTCCATAGGCCAGAAGGGGTATGGAACCACTGTTTTCAAATTGTCCATGGAATCTAGGAGTGCAAAGCATTGCTAGAGAGTGGTGATCAAAAGGATCACCTTTTGATGACCAGCCTCCAGCAAAATGCCTCAGTTTGAGGACCCAAAATAGTGGCATTTAAAATCACGAGTCCCTTTTCTGACAGTGTTGATTCTATATATAATACAGAGGCATCAGCTAGAGTAACATCCAAGGGAGTTAAAAATAATTCTCGAATACTGTGGAAGAAATTAGTTACGAGGAACTTTTCTTGACAGTTTTGTAGTTTTTAATTTTTATATCTTTCCTTCGTGTTGCTGGATTCATGTGGTCATTCTTTCTTCCATCCTAACATGGAGACATAATTACAGCAGCTACTTTTACAAAAAAGGAACAATTAAACTAATTACTACAAATCAAATCAAAGGAAGAAGATCTTATGTTTCCACATATGCTATAGGGAATTATCTACAAAGGGTTACTAAAGACAATAACAATATTGTTTATACATATTTGGCAGGTGTATCTCAAATAGTAGCGATATCTTGACATCCAAGGATTAGCTTATGGACTCATTATCTTTTGAATGAACTTAAAGTTTTTAAAATTACTAGATCAAGCTTAGTCTGACATAGGTATTACGTAAGTTTCCTTCCTACAGCTGGCCCATGCTCTCCATCTCCCACTATTCCTGATTTTCCCCTGGTTATTTGGCAGACCTCTGGGCAAACCAGCAGCGATTTCACAATCCACAAAAGAAGGCTTTGCCATAAGCTGCCACCACAATTTATGTATTTATTTATTGCTCAAGCCAATAAAAATGCTTTCTTCAGGACCGAAATTGTTATTTTAAGTCCTAACGTATTCCATACCTTCTTCTGGAAGCGAATTTATGAAGAAATTGTTGAGAGGTAGACTGAGTGAGAGGGCAAGAAGATGGGTGGGAAATCATCTGAGCCATCAGGCTCCAAGGGTGGTGATCACGGGTGCGAAGTCCAAACAGCAGCTGCTTACCTGCAGAGTCCCTCAGAGATCCATGCTGAGGCCAGTATTGCTTAGCATCTTTACTGAGGCACTGTATGAGAGGAATGAGTGTGCTCTCTGCAACTTTTCAGACGATGTGAAACCAGGAAAGCGGTCAATACGCTGGAGAACAAGCTGAAGAAAAACATTTTGTGACTGTGCAACTCTTCCTCTTTAAAAGCCAACCTGCTGGGAAACCTTCTGCTAGGCACCAACCAGCTTTAATAACACCAATTATGAGTTTTACTTGATATATGGATTCACGAAAAAACAATGAAACCTCAGCACTGACTCGACAGTCATTACAAGGGCAAAATTCCTTCCCTGAGCCCCAAAGGGCTACCAGTATATTTGCAAAAAGGAAAACATCAAGCCTAATCTCCCCGTAATTACCAAGAGGAAGGGCAGGAGCTCTTCATCCTCTTGCAAAATGGCACCCAAAGACAGGATAAAATGCCAGGATGCTTTCGGAGGGAGAGAGCAGCCCCTTCCAAGCCATGTTCGTTCCCTCCCGATGGGCTGGTCCCAAACACCCCTGATACAGCTGTGTGTCCGACCCCGCTGCAGCCACCAAAGGCTGAGCTCTCAAAGGAGGTGAGAGAATTGCTTGACAGAAACCAAGATATTCTTTTCTGCGCTTTGTCCTGGCATAAATGAATCCTGATCTTTAGAGTTCTGCATCCTGAAAGAC
Source organism: Syrrhaptes paradoxus (assembly GCA_013400615.1). Taxonomy (NCBI): domain Eukaryota; kingdom Metazoa; phylum Chordata; class Aves; order Pterocliformes; family Pteroclidae; genus Syrrhaptes; species Syrrhaptes paradoxus. Next base: position 405,867 of record VZTO01006419.1, read on the forward strand.
AAAGTCAAGAATAAAAAGTAAACTTCTAGTTCCTTTAAGATGGTATTAACTAAATTGTAACTTTCTACCCCCAAAAAACGCATGCAGGAAACCGGGGTTTTTGTTGGCTGAAAGTTTAAAATCAAACTGGAAAAAACAGCTAGTGATGTGCCTTTCTAGTTGAGGGCATGGCAAGTATTTAGGGAGCTGATGCTAGTGGGCTAGGGATTGCTGTTACTACTGCTTGCAGCAGCGGCGGGTTGTAGCTCATAAGAGACCAACAACATAACGAGTAGATGAAATGTGTGGACTGTTGCTTACACAGCACCAACATCTTTATAAAAGAAACATATCTTTTTTAGGCTTTATATCAATTCTGTCACAGCCTTCCAAGAATAAATAGTCCCTTCCCTGCCTTGCTAACGTATCAGCCCAGGCATCAAGCTGCAGTCTTATCTCACTTCAAAATGCTAATTCCAAGTCTTGTCAGTTCACCAAAACAAATATTAACAAAGAGATTAAATTAAAAGATACGTTTGCTTTTTTTTTTTTTTTNACCTAAGGTGGGGGATTTTTTTTTAATTCTGTGTAACATTGTAGGCTTTTTTTCCTTTTTTTTTTTTCTTTGTCTGAGATGGATAGGTGAATCTGGCAGTGGCGCAGAGAAATTAACTACATGTTTCAAATTATCACAGTCTCTTAATCAAAGTAGGGAATTTTAATAGGCTTTTAATTAAGATCTAGTGTAGAAATGCAAGGAGATAACTAAGTCTAGCACTAGCATTTCCTATTTCAGCAGAGAAGTTGCTGGAACCATTTTGCTGTTGTACCTTGCAGACTGCTGGGGCAAAATCATTCCACAGTTAACACCAAAAACATCGTCATGAGGGGCTTGAAGTGTTAAGCCCTTTGTCACTGAGCTTACAGGGTGGCTTCTTTGAGGAAACAGGGAGCAAAAGGAAAGGTTCTCCTTGCAGAGAAATTGTGGTTTGATAGCAGATAGGTAGGAACCACCCAGAGTTTTGAAGAGAAAGCATAGAAAAGATGCAGGGCACTTTTCCAGACCAACCGAAACCCACATGGTTGGGATATAATTCATTCCTAAGGAGGGCTGCAGAAAGGTTTTATGCTCTCTTTTTAAGACAGGTACACAGAAGTGTCTGGAAGAGTTTGTTGGTTTTTTTTTTCAAAGCCTGAATAACTTCTCTTATACAACAAACTGCTACTTTTTGATAAGTTACAAGTCCTTGAAATGAAGCAAGAGCAGGAGAACACAAGCAGCACCTGGTCACGGCACCTGTGGCAGAGACAAGTCAGCTTCACTGCTCTGGCAGCCCTTGGAGAACTGGGCCAGTAAAAATCACAGCGTATACCCACGGTGTCCACTGCTCTCCCAGGAGAGAAAGGGCAGGAGTCTATGGTTTTAATTAACCCATTAACAGTAAGAAATGCATCACCTTTTACGTCTGAACTTGCTCGACAGGCTCCTGCACTGGTCCCCAGTAGTTTTCCATAGTTCTTCCCTCCCTCCTCGCTGCCTTGGGGAAATGCCGAGGGGAAGGCAATGCCCTGGTCATTGCCATAGGCAGGGGAGGTTATCTGTGCTGTCCTTAACGACTCTGACTAGGATTGAGATTAACTGTGATTATCATGGAATCACAGGATGGTTTAAGTTGGAACGGACCTTAAAGATCATCTAATTCCAACCCCCCTGCCATGGGCAGGACACCTCCCACTAGCCCAGGTTGCTCAAAGCCTCATCCAGCCTGGCCTTGAACCCCTCCAGGGATGGGGCATCCACAGCTTCCCTGGGCAACCTGGGACACTGCCTCACCTCCTCACAGGCAAAAAATAGATTAGATTCACCTCGCACATAGTTTGACTGTGAAAGGATTATCGGGTGGCTGAGAGAAGCTGTTTTCCTCAGTTCTTGACACATCTTTAAAGAAATGCCAGGTAGGATGAGGACTGCTCAGTGATCTACACATAATGTACTAGCAGACAGTTCGCAAACATTTTGAAAGGGGCTTGATAAACAAAAACCGCTGCTGTGTCTGTGCCCAGCTGCACCTCCTTTTACCCCAAGACATCTCCAGCCCACTGACTAATGCAGTAGCTACCAGGGACCGGAGGCGGGTGCCAGGGGATGCAGGGAAGGGCTGCGGGAGAGGGAGCGGGGGCTTAGAGGGGGTGCAAAGGCCTGGGACAGCAGGCTGGGCTCTCCTTCCATGGCACACCATCGTGGTAGGGATTGCTTTGGTTGCAGCTGCCTCTAGAGGGCTCATTGCCTTGTTGGAGAGGCAGAAGGCTTCGTTCTCGCCTTACACAGCACCCCTGCGTGAAAAGTACTTCGTGCATCACTTTGCTTTTCAGTCTTCATTTTATTCCTACTCAAATCTCCAGTGGCTTGGCCTCAAAACCAAAGACGCAGGGTGCTAGAAGTCTGTACCCCCTCACTCTGGCATCACTGGGGTTCAGCACACGCTCCCCATCAGGGAGGCAAGGTGGATCTGCTGCCTGCTTGCCTCCTGCACCACTGCATCCCCTTTGCACCCTTCAACCCCCAAAAAGTTTAAGGCTTTAAATGCTGCGCTCTATTGCACTTTAACACTGCCGCACATCTGCTTGTACCAGTGCTTCTGCTGGAGAGCTGATGCACGTGTGCCATGGTTATTTGTCCTGCTCCTCGAGATAGGATCATAGAAATCCAAGACCAGTGCCACAACCAGGTTTTGCACCTGAACAAAACTTCTGATCTGAAAAAGGGGAAATCCGGAGAGAAGTTGTACTTATTAATCCCCTGCTTTCTGATGGCTTCATCAGGTAAATGGACCTACATCTCCAAACATTTGCAAATCCTTGGAAGATATTCAAGACTGGCTTGCTTCTCCATGACCAGCTGCCAAGTATGTAGAGGATACTTTTAAGGTTGTTTTTTATGAACAATAGTTACACCTGCAATTGAAATAGTGAATATGCAGCTTTAACACTGTTAGCACTGTTTAGTCATTCTTGTGGCTTTCCCTGTGAACTGCACTGCATTTGTCAGTATTAGATTCCATCTCCCGTTGTTTAGCTTTATCCTAATGCAGGCTGACCAGCCAGGATTGCTTTGCAAAGCAAGCAACTTAAAAGCTGAAGCCATTTATTCTGACTACTGATTCTCCCTTGATTTCATAAGCTTCAAAAACCTCTGGAGCTCATCTGCATTTGGTTTAGGCTACTCAGACAGGATGAGATCATCCCACTTAGAATCATAGAATCATTAAGGTTGGAAAAGACCTCAAGGATCATCAAGTCCAACCATCAACCCAACACCACCTAACCCACTAACCTATGTCCCCAAGCACCACATCTACACGTTTCTTGAACCCCTCCAGGGACGGTGACTCCACCACCTCCCTGGGCAGCCTGTTCCAATGCCTGATCACTCTTGCAGTGAAGAATTTTTTTCTAATATCCAGCCTAAACCTC